>JAOXJM010000052.1:46315837-46336645 GCA_026413425.1 Tringa solitaria
ATGGGGGTGCAAGGGATTTGGGGATGTCCCGGGGTGGCGGGGGGTGGCAGCGCACGGGGAGGGCAGGGGGTGTATGGGGGTCCGGGGGTGGTCACCCAGCATCCCCCGTGGAGTGCTGATGGGGGGGCAAAGGGGAGGCGAGTGGAGCTGCAGCCAGCCCCGGGGGGGGGAGATGAGGGTTGAGCTGGGTTTTTATATACATATATATATATATGTAAATTAGCCGTGAGGGTGTTGGTTCCCTCTAACCACCCCCGGGGGTCCAGCTTGGGGTATGGGAGGCACAGTGGGGGGGTGTGGGGGATGTAGGGGTCCCCCCTCAGGGCTCAGCAGGGTCGCAGCTCCCAGGCAGTGTCCCCCTGTCCCCCCCGGTGGGGACATGATCTCCCCTGGCCGTGCCACCCCGTGCTGGAGACGCAAGGTCTGTCCCTCCGGCTTGGCAGCCAGCGGGATGGATCCCTTACCGGTTGTGCAAGGGACGGGCAAAGGCCCCGTTTCATCCCTCTCCGTCCATCCAACGGGGACAAGCTAAGCCAGATGACCTTCTCTCGCTTGGGCCAGCACCTCCGGTTCATGGCACCAGCCCGGCAGGGCTGTCACCCGTGCCCTGGCAGCCCGGGATGTGTTGTGGCGAGTCCCAGTACCAGTGGGCATCAAGGGGCTGGGACTCACCTGCTGGGAGGGATGGGGTCCCTCTGGTACCCAGCCATGGGGTGGGCTGGCCCTGCTGTGCTGCGGGCGGGTGGATGGCAGGGCAGCCTGAAGGAGCTCTGCCCAGCTCCAGCCTCCTTTGGCAAAGCTAAAAGCTTAATTTTGGCCAGCTGTGGGGGGGAGGAAGGTGCTGCCTGCACTTAGGTGATAGCAGCAGCCTCTTCTTCCCCGGGGTGGATGCACACAGGGCTGGGGCTGCTTGCTGCATCCCCTCCACTTGACATCCCCCAGGAAAGCAGGGCTGGGGCGACCAGTCCCTATTAAAGAGCAAATCCCCCACACACACACCCCTTTTCCTCCTCCCCCAGGTGGGGGGGCTTGCTGCTTGGAGGCTGCGGGGCTGATTTTCGGCAGGAGTTGGGTGCTGGGCAAGGCAGGGGGGCGGCTGGGAGCTGCGGGGAGGCAAACGGCTCCAAATCCAGCAAAGCCCTTGTGAACAGAGCGCAGGGAAAAGTTGCAAGCGCATCGAATTTTCTCGCCGTGCCAGATTTTGTCACTGGCAAAGGCACCCGCGAGGAGAGGCCCAGCACGGTGTGCCCTGCCAGGCTGGGGAGGTTGCTCCCACCGTGGCACCCACCGCTTGAGCCAGGGCTTTTTTGAGTCCTCAGGGCCAGCACGGATAAAAAAACTTCATGGAGGCTTTATATCTAGGGTATAGGAGGGTTGGAAGCTGGGAGTGAGGCAGAAAATTGTCACATATCTATCCATATGTTTCAATCCTATCAGTTTCTGGCTCGCTTGCCTGCCTGTCTGTGCCACCCTCCTTGTTTTCCCAGCAGCAGATTATTTGGGATAACTCTGGGAGCTGGAGGGAAGCACACGGACTTCAATGTGTGCGAGTTAGTGCGCATTGCAAAAAAATCCTGCACAGCTGTAGTTGGGGCAAAAGGCCAGTTGGCTTCTCTGCCAAAAAACCTGCTTACATTTCCTCGGTGTCCAAAGCCCTCCAATGTTTGGGTGAAAACACTGGATCCTGCCTCCCCAGCACCGTCCGGCTGTAGATGTGCTTTTGGGTTCGTGGCAGGGAGGTGGCACGGCGGTGGTGTGTGTGTCCCTCTGGAGAGACGGGGTTTCTCTTGGTTTAATTCTGGGTTTTGCCGGTGGGATTTTGCCGGCAAGAGGCATTTTTTGGGTTGACTCGCTGCAGCCCAAGAAATGGTTAGAAAGGGGGAAAAGCAGATGGTGGCTGCTGTGGTGTGTGAAGGTGGTTTTGGGGTTTCTGGTCCAAGCTCTGCCTGTCTCTGGGCAACCCTGGGGCTGGTAGGACATCCTGAGCATCCTGGCCAAGATGGGCTGCAGCGTTGGGATGGCCGAGCATCCAAACCCGGAGCAGGCCAGGGATAGATTTTGGAGTCACCTCTCAGACTTGACTCCAAGATTTCACGTGGCCTGCTGCATCCCGCCAGCCACACTGGGACTTTGGGACCTCTTGGCTTCTCCGTACAAGGACTCCTCGCCACCATGCAACACTGCTTGCAGCCACCCACACCTGCAAGGTGACAGCTTCCAAGCCGCTGGTTCTCTTCATGTGACATCCCGGCCACATCAAAACCAGCAACTTCCACTGAATCTGTCAGCTCAGAGAGCCCTGGGGTGTCTCCCCTCCCTGCAATTTGGGGACAAATCCTCTTCTGGTTCCAGCTCTTGGAATCCACGGCAGGGCAGGCCACAAGCAGGGTCTGATACATCCTTCACCATCATTCGGGGCGGGATGGTGACTCCAGCCATCGCTGGCTGGACTTCAGACGTTCTGCAGTAGGGCTGCGCGGGGGGGACCCATCCTTTGCAAGGAAAGCTGAGCTGGAAGGATTATTTTTTTTTTTTTTCCCCCCGTCTGGCCAGGAGGGGAGAGCAACAAAAAATGCCTTTCGTCACCCTCGTCATCCTCACTCTGGAGGAGAGAGCACAGTATGTGCTGTCGGAAGGATGACTGACAGCACAGTAAGAAGCTGTTAAGCCCTCTGCTTGGGGGATTTTGCTGGAAGTCACCCTTGGAGCAACGGGAAACCTACGCAGCAAATGCCTATATAAACATATAGATAGAGATCTATAGGCTCCTCTGGCCAGAGCTGAAGTGCATTGTGCTGAAATAGCATTCAGGGACCGGCTGTTCCTGGGCACCGGGGGTCCAGAAGTTCTGGGGGGTACAGGGAGCATCTCCTTCCCCAACATCCCTGGACCACAGGGTTGGGGGCTGCCGAGGGACCACCCCCCCCCCACCCCCACAGGGGATGTGACAGCAGAGAGGGCTGGCGGGGCTGGATTTATTCTTCTTGGAAGAAGCTGGGACGTTTGGAGAGGGGAGACGTTTCCTTCCCGAAGGACAGCGTGGTGGCGAGCCGGTGGGAAGGAAGGAAGGAAGGGAGAGTGGAAAAGCGTGAGAAGAGCCTGTCACCCTTTGGATTTTGGACTGGACTCCCGTTAATGGGCGGAAGCCGGTTTCCAGTGCTGCACAAGCCCTGGTTTCCCTCTGCCGTGCGTAGTTTTGCCTCCTCCCTGCACCCCTCAGGCTGCCTTCGGCCCTGCATCCCTCCTCCTCCTCCTCCTCCTCCTCCCCACCACCACCTGGACATTTTCAGTGGTTGATCTCCCTCCCGCCTGCCTGGGGCCGGGGGGAAGCGCAGAGCCGGAGCCTGCCCGAGGCTCCCCGGCTGCCAGGGGATGGAGGGGAAGGATGAAGGGATGTTCCCTGCGGCTGGGAGGGGAGAGAGGGATGCAGGAGCCACCCCGGGTGACAAGGGTCCCTGCAGCCACCGTGGCAGATGGCTGAAGGCTCTCACGCCGGGTCGAATAACCTCATGGTGCAGCTCAGACCGGAGGGAAGAGGGGAGGGAGGTGGTCCCTGCCCTTCGGCTGGGGATAGGGTGTCACCCCAGGTTGAGCAATGATGAGCCCCGTTTGCGACGGTGCCTGCAGAGCTGGGTTGCAGGGTCTGTCTTGCCCATCTGTCTGTCTGTCCACCGGGCTTTGTGCAGCTGCGCAAGCAGGGCAGCGTACAGGGGGGTGGTGGTGTGTGTCTCTGAAATTTCCTCTGGCCTGCTGGAGGCTTCGGTGCTCTCCATCCATGCGATGAAAATTGGATGTGAAGGGGAATTATCACCTCCCCCAATCCCCATTAGTATCCTGAGGGATTCATTCCCAACAGGCTCCGTTGGAGCAGCCCAGGAATGGTGGGTACCAGGTGGGCAGGGGCTGCTGGATGCACGTAGGGGGTGGGGGTACGGAAGGTGATGCTGGGAGCAGATGCCAGGTGGGGGATTTGAGGTGGGGGGGCTCCCAACCTGCAGCAACCCGTGGCCCCGAGGGATGGCTGTGCCCAGGGTGACAGCAAGGGATGGGGATACCTGGGGGCAAAATCCCAGGGGATGAATCCCAGCGCTGGTCCCGGCTATGCAGGAGTGTATCCGGTGGCTAGTCCAAGCAGGAATGGGCTGGCCAAGAGCTGAGTCATCCCTCCAGCGTGGAGTAGATCCCCCAAGGCCCCTCGGTTGCTTTTAAAAGGCAGTAGCAAGAGCGAGAGGCTGCGAAATGGCTCCACCGAGAGCTCGGCTTCTTAGGCGGCCTCGGCCTCCGAGGAAGCGGGGATGCTGGGCTCGGAGCATGAATTTCACAGACATCTGGAGCCTTGTGGCTTGTTTCTCAACGGCTCCTTGGCTGTATTTCTCCTCCGTTTCGGAGATAAAGGCGGCGAGGGTGACCCTGCGGAGCGGGAGCCGCGGGGCTGGCCGCCCTCCAGCCAGCCCGGCCGGAGGAAACCGCGGCCCCGCTCTGTGGCCGCCGCCAAAGCAAATAGAAATGGGGCGTTGAACAATGCCGGGCGCTAACTGGGGGAGATGTTGGCTGCCGGCACTCTGGATGGGCTCCTCGTCTCCAGGAGAGACTTTCCACTGGCATCCACTGCCTCCTCTCCCCTCCGTGCCCGGCCAAAACCCTCCCATCGGGCAGCCTGAAGGCTTCATCCACCCTCCTCCTCCTCCTCCTCCTCCTCCTCCTCCTTCTTCTCCTCCTCTGCTCCTGGAGGCAGGACCATCCTGCTTGCCTTGGCGGTGCCGGGGCCAGGGCAGGGAGTCGTTGGGTGCTGAGGGAGGTGGGAGGGATGAAGGGTGAGGAAGAGGAGATGCCCAGCTTGCAGAAGCCCTCCTGCTTGGCCGTGGGCTCGCTGGAAGGATTTGGCTTAGTCATCCATCCCTTCCCTCGCTGGTAGGCTGAGCCACTGCTGAAAATATCCTGGAAGGCTCCCAAGCGGCACAGAAGGCAAGAAAATGAGAAACACATGAAGGAAGGGAAGAAGGGAAGGGATGGGAAGGGAAGAAGGGGAGCGGGTGCTGGCAGCGGCCGGGGGAGTGGGGCTTGGGGCAGGGAGCCGGGCCACCCAGCTCCCTGCTGGGGCTGGAGCAGGGACACCCCACCAAAGCCATCCCAGCAGGGCCTTTGGGGGGAGGGCTGCTCCCTCGGTGGGTGCCGGTGGTGTCTGTTCCCAAGCAGTGGCCTCGGCAGGGCTGGTGATGCTGCCCTTCCCACGGGCGCTGCAGGGCGAGCGCGTAGGAAATTGCTCACCCCGAGAAAATGTGTTCCCAGCAGCTCCACATCCTTTTGGCCTTCGGGAAGGGCTGGTGCTCTGACCTTTTGGCCAGCACACGAGAAGCCCAGCAGCACTCCGGCCACTTGCTGCGGGGCTTTCGCCGGGGTTTTTATAGCACTTTGCTTTTAGCACTTGCCTGGGCTCCTCGCTGTGGGCTGCGTCTGTGTCCGACGGGTCGGGATCTGCACAGCTTCTGTCGGCTGCTGCCATCTCGTGTTGCTCCATAAATCAGTCCCCAGATGGGGCTGGCCACCGGCCTTGCCATGCGGTCTCCCTGCTGAGGCTGGGCTTGCTTTCCTGCCCACTGGGATTTGGGCGAGGGGCCGGGGGACACGCGCTGGCCCCTTCCCTGCCTGCTGCCTCTTTGAGCTGGGGGCCAAAACCACACCAACTGCAACCTGAGACCTGCCGAAGCCCTTGGAAATTCCTTTCCCATTCGGTCACCGAGGTGGGATGGGAGAAAAGGTCCTGAGAGCCCGTGGGTGTCCCCTGAGCTTTGCCCTCTGTCCCCACTCCCTGCAGCTCAGCGTCTCGGTGGGGGCTCTGCTGGGTCCCCATCACTCCTGGACTGTGATTTTCCCCCAGAGCATCCCTCCTGCCTTCCCCCAGTTGCTGGGGAAGGGGTTGGAATGCTGAGGGATAGAATCATAGAATCACAGAATCATTCAGGTTGGAAAAGACTTGGGATCATCGAGTCCAACCATCCACCCTACTCTACAAAGTTCTTCCCTATACCATATCCACCAGCACCACATCTAAGTGACTCTTAAACTCATCCAAGGATGGTGCCTCAACCCCCTCCCTGGGCAGCCTATTCCAGTGTCTGACCACTCTTTCTGCAAAGAATTTTTTCCTAATGCCCGGTCTAAACCTACTCTTTTGCAGCTCGAATCCGTTCCCTCTTGTTCTATCGCTAATTGAGAAGAGACCAGATACCTGGAGGAAGGGCTGCCGGTCCCGGATGGGGAGGTCTGGGATCCCACACCCTCCCCGAGCCACCCCTAACCCCCCTCTCTCCCCTCTCCCCAGGTCTCTCCCGCAGCGCCAGCCTCTCCGAGAAGGAGCTGAAGGAGGCGAAGGCGCAGAGCCGGAGGATCGCGGCGCAGCTCACCACGGCGCCCGGCCCCAGCTCCAAGGGCGTCCTGCTCTTCAACCGCCGCAAGCAACGCGTCGAGGGGCTGGTCGGGGCCGGGCATGGCGGGGGGCGGCCACTGAGCCCCGCGCCCCGGCCTCGGCAAGCAGCCATGGAGGAGGGCGAGGGGCAGGGGACGAAGCAGCAGCCCCGTACCCCAGCAAAGGAGCTGCAGGGAAATGCCTCCCCGTGCCGGGAGCCACCTGCTGAAGACCAGCAGGTCCCGCTTAGCGTCTACCTGAAGGAGAACATGGCATCGGCTGCCACCAACGGTGTGCAGGAGCAGGCTGCTGGTGGGATGGAGAGCGGGGCGGGGGGGCTGGGGGATGTGGGAGCCCCTGCAGGGCCGAGCGCTGCAGCTCTCCCTCTGCCACAGAGCCCCGAGGAGGGGAAGAATGGTGAGGTGCCCGGCGAGGTGCCCAGTGGGCCAGCGGGCACGGCCACGGGGACGGCATCCCCAGCCTGCCAGGAGCAGAACGGAGCGCGGGGCCGGCAGTACTATGAGGTCCATCTCACCCTGGCCAAGCCCAAACCGGTGAAGAACCGGATGGCCAGACCCTTCGGCACCCAGGCGTCCCCCACCAGCAGCCAGCCCACGGAGGGACCCCCAGCCACCGAGCTGCCCCCGCCGCCCACCTATGCAGAGACCCTGAGCAGCCCCCCACCGCTCACCCGTGTCCGCTCGCCCCCTGCCTACTCGGCCCTGTACCCACCCCGGGAGCAGAAGGTGCTGCCAGGTCCTCCTCTGGGCTATGGTGGGAGTGGACCGAACCCCCTGCCCAAAACGGGGATCCTGGAGGAGTCAGCTGCCCGCAGGGCCAGCAAAAAGTCCATGTTCACCTTCGTCGAGAAGCCAAAGCTGGGCCCCAACCCCGATCTGCTGGACCTGGTCCAGAGCGCGGACAGCAGGAAGAAGCAGAAGGAGCAGGGGGAGCCTGGTCCCGAGGATGAGCCTTTTGCCCTCGGGGCTGAAGCTGCCAACTTTGTCCCCAACAGCACGGCCAGGGGTGGGCAGCACCTCCCACCGGCCGACGATGCTCCGGCGTGGTCCTCCTGCCTCAAGTCCCCCACCATCCAGCCCAAGCCCAAGCCACAGCCCAGCCACAACCTCACCGAAGCAAGAGGGAAGGGGGCCGAGCTCTTTGCCCGTCGGCAGTCCAGGATGGAGAAGTTCATCATTGAAGCTCCCTCCCAGCCTGATCTGCTGCGGTCCCCATCGCCCACCATGTCCCTGCCTCCTTCTTGGAAGTACGACACCAATGCTTGCCTGTCACCCATGGTCTCCAGACACCCCTCCAAGAGTCCCTCCAGGCCTTCCAAAACCCCCCCGGCATCTCTGTATGGTGGCAACCTGATAGAGAACGAGGTCTCCCGGAAGGAGATCGAGATCTCCAAGCACCAGCCCTACCAGCTCCAGTCTTCGCTCTTCATCCTCTCCCCATCCAAGGGGCCAGCGAGGTCCATGCCCCGGGAGATGCCTCCACCCAGACCCTCTCTTCCCGACGCCTACCCCTACCCCCAGCAAACCTCCTGTCCGACCTCTCCGTTGCCTCCTTCCCCTGTTTGGCATCCCACCGCTGTGGCCGGCGCTGGTCAGACCACCTCCAGCCCTTTCCCTGGTGCCTCGGGGGCTCTGCCCCTGACTCACGGTAGCCGTGCCGGTCCCGGAGCCCCGACCGAGGTGCTGCTGGCCTCCTCGTGCCGCCTGCTGCCACCGCGAGCAAAGGGGGGCTTCCAGGCACCCCGGCCCTCCTACTCCACCAGGAACGCCGGCATCGAGCCACAGGTGTGGAAACCTTCCTTTTGCTACAAGTAGAGGTGGCAGAGAGAAAAACACGGGGGTTTTAGGCTTCCCTCCACTGGCCGAGTCCTCCCTAACTGCTCATGGGTGTGCCAAAAGCCAAACCAACCACAAAAAAAAAAAAGGGGGGGAAAAACAAAGGAAATAGGAAAAAAAAAAAAAGAAAAAAAAAAAAGAAGTAGCTGGGGTGCTGCAGTACTGAGACCATGGATGAGACAGGCGCTGCTGAGCCCCCGGTGTAATGGGAGCCCAGGGGTCCCAGGGAGGTGGCTGGAGCTGGGGGCATAGAGCCCATGGGGTCCCAAAGAAGCCTGCCTGTCCCATGGACCACTTTCTTTCTTCTCTTGCCTGGAAACTGTGTGGAGCATCCCATCTCTGGCTCCGTCCTTTCCTCGCCTCCTGCCTTTCCAGCTCTCGCAGCTGTGGGCTCTCTGCCTGTCCACCCGCAGCCCCTCTGTCCCGCCGGCTCCTCTCGGCCTCCTACCAAAGCAAACCCGGAGGGTTCACACCGCCTTTCCGCCTCACTGTGCCTGCTCCTCTCTCTTCTGCTGCTCCTTCAGGATCTGTCCTTGTTTGCTTCCATGCCGCGGAGGAGAGCCGCATCCCTGGAGGAATGGCAGAGCTGTGGGGTCCCCGTCCCTGGGGACTGGCAGCGCTGCGTGGCACGGCCGGGAGCGAGGGATGTGCCGGGGGAAGGATGGCAGGAGAGGGCAGGGCCAGCTGGGTGATGCTCAACCTGATGCTCCTGGTCCAGCCCTGCTTCTGCCCGTCCCTGCCTCCCGCCGCTCTCCCCACGGTAACCAGTTGCCTTTTTGACTGTGCTTTTATTTCTCTCCCACTTTTATTTCTCCTGTGTTTTTCTTTTTTTCTTTTTCTTTTTTTTTTTTTTTCTGCCCTCTTTCTGAATACACTCTCTGCGCTGTCAGACCTGCCTCTTTTCTTTCCTGCTGGCATGGGAGCAGCCTGTGGGGTGGTGGACCCCTGGGGGTGGCACGGGGTGAGGGGGGGTGTCTCTGTGCATCGCCCGGAGGGAGGCTTTAGGAAGCTGCAGGTAGTGAGAGGTCCTGGGTCATATTTTGGGCAAGAATGATTAATTGCAGACTCAGCCTGCCCTGACTTCCTTGGCGAGGAAGGGGGTGCAGAGGCAAATGCATTTTGGGGGAGCCCTTGCAGGGGGTGCAACACATGAGGACGCATCCCCAGTTCCTGCAGGGCTGACCCAGCGCGGAGCTTTCCCAGCACTGATCCTGCCCCTGTCCCTCTGCTCTGCCCCCTTTGTCCCCCCCCGAGCAGTGCCAGCACTAACCCCCTCTCTGTCCCCCCTCCAGGAAAGGCGGCTGTCCCTCCCCGCCTCACCCCGGCTGGTGCGGCGGCACCCAGGGAACCTGGACGGCTGGGCCAGCCCGGCCTCAGTGCCCGAGCTGGACGAGGGACCCCCCATGTCCCCTCCGTGGAGCGAGAGGTCCCTGTCCCCGCTGCGGCAGGACGCCGACCCTCGGGCCAGCCGGCAGATGCAAGCGCGGCTCGCCAGGAACATCATCAACGCTGCCCGGAGAAAGAGCTCCTCTCCCAAAGCCGTGGGGATGGAAGGCTCCCGGCCCTTCACCCCCATCCCCACCGGCCCCCCCAGCTTGCCCCAGTCCCCCCGGGCCCCACGATCGGAGGGCTCCAGAGCCCTGGCCCCACAGGCTGCCAGCAGCATGCCGGGGAGCCTGGGCAGCCCCTCGCCCACCCACAAAAGCCCCCTGCGATCGCCCCGGGCAGACGGTCCCCAATTTTGTGCCTCCCCCGGGATGTCCCGAGCCGCTTGGGCAGAGGGTCGCCGGCTCCTGCTGCCACCTGGAGCATCCTCCTGCCCCATCTCCGGGCTGTCCCCCAGCCCCAGGAGCCCCCTGGCATCCCCCGTGGTGGGCGGGCGGTCCCCGGCCAAGCGTTGCACCTCCCGGTCCCCGACAGACTCGGACGTCTCCCTCGACTCCGAAGATTCGGGGGCCAAGAGCCCGGGCATCCACAGCTTCAACCTCTGCCCCCGGGGCTGGACGGGCAGCCTGCGGCTGAAGCCGGGGGGGCTGCCCTCGGGGGCCCCCTGCACCTCCTAAATGTGCCAGCCCCGGCTGGGCAACCATCTCCCCACCCCCACCAGCCCGGGTGATGCCACCCGCTGACCCCTCCCACCCCCCCGAACCGGGAAGACCCCAACCCTCAGGGCTGCGGTCCCCCAAAAACCGGTGTCCCCGCTCCCCGGCCGTGTCCCCTCGGCGTGCCGGTGGGGTCAGGTGCCTCCTGCCTGCCCGCCATCCCCTGGCCCTGCTCTATTTTTACCAGCCTAACCTTTTGGGGCAGGACTGCCTGGTCAGCAGGCAGAGCAGGCAGCAGGGGGGGGGGGATGCCAGCCCCCAGCACCACCCCCCTCCCTCCACAGCCCCTGCCCTTCAGCCAGCCCCATGCCACATAGCCAGGATGGGGGACAGGGTCGGTGGACCCCTGTGAGCCCCCTGTCCCCAGCTGGGTGTCCCCCAGCTCTGCTTTGCAGGGGGTGGGCAGCGCTGAGTGGGTGCCACAGCTGGGTACCCTCTTCCAGGCTGTCCCAGCCTCCAGATCTGGCTGGTTTCTATTGAAACCAGATTTTGGGGAGGAAGAGTTAATTTTTTATTCCCACCCCCCAGTTCTTCATTGCTTTTTTTTTTTTTTTTAAACTTTTGACGCCTTCCCGAAGAAATTCCCCCTAAATCCTTCAGCGGTGACCAAAAAGAGAACCAAAGTTATTTATTGCCACGTCAAGGGGACTGTTTACGGGTGCCCTCCTGCCCTGCCCCGGCAAAGAGGGGCAGCCCCAAACTGTCCCCTGTCACTGTCCCCATCCCCACGCTCCCCCCGTCCTGTCCCCCCCCCGGTGGGATGGAGGGGCACACGGGGACCGGTGGGGGCTCTGGCAGCCAGGGAGGGTGGGAGGAGGTGGGGGGAGCGAAGGAAGCGGTACAGGTTGCAGAGAGTTTGAAGGAGGTTTTGATGCAGGAGACGATGCTGAGAGCGTCTTGGGGTCATAGAGTCATAGAATATTGCAAGTTGGAAGGGACCCATCAGGATCATGGAGTCCAACTCCCTGCTCCTCGCAGGACCACCTGAAACTAAACCACGTCACACAGGAAGCCCTGCAAGGGGCTGGGGGGGGGGGGGGGGGCGGACAGAGAAAGACCCCCCCCCTGAAGGCAGCAGTGTCAGAGGGACGTTCGGGGTGGGAGGGTGATGGGGAGAGGAGGGCATCGGGGTGGACACAGTTACGTGGCAGAGCCTGGGGAGAGCAGTGGGTGCCCGGGAGGGCAATGAGTCCCCAAAGCACTTGTCCCCACTCAGGGCTGAGTTTGGGGGCCAGGAGATGATGCGGCAGTGACTGCAGCCCCCCATCCAAAGGACACAGCCTTGGTGCCGGTGAGACCAGCACGGAGAAAGGAGGATGTGTTTGGGCTGCTGGGGCTCTGGCTCATTCCCCGTTCAGGGAGCCCCTGTCACCCCTTCCCTTTCCACAGGACACACTGTTGGAGCCATCCCATCCCTGTCCCCTGGGGTTCCCCTGCCCTGCAGCCTGCCCTTCCCAGGACACAGCCCCCCACTTTGCTCCACCAGCCACCACAACCCGCCTCCACCACCCAGTTGTATACCCAGCTCAGAAATAAACTGCCGTTATCCCACCCTGCCTGCCTCCGATCCGTCCCCGAGGTGGCCTGGGCACACGTGGCACACGGTCACCCCCTGCTGCTGCTGCATGGCCACCATCCTGCTCCCCAAGGGGCAGCTCTGCTCTGCCAGGGTGACGGCATCCCAATCCCCAAGGGTCAGCCCCGCTCTGTGCTGGGGTGGCAGCGCCCCGGTGCCGAAGGGTCAGCCCTGCTCTGTGCCAGGGTGACGGAAGGCTGGTTCCTCAAGGGCCAGTTCTGCTCCCCGCCGGGGTGACAGAGTCCCCGGTCCCCAAGGGTCAGCCCCGCTCCGCCCCCTTTCTCGGCCAGAAATAACTGCTGTCCCACAGCCGGACCTTGGCATCTGGGCTGGAGCCCAGCACGGGTCGGGGCGAGCAGCAGGGAGCCCGGGGGTGCCGCTGAGGGCCAGCTGGGACCACCAAACGCTGGTGGCTGGACCTTGGCTTCAGCCTCATCCCCAGCACAGCAGGAGAGCATCTTCGGTCCCCGGCATCTGGGGCGTCCCCTGGTCGGGTAGAGGAGGTGAGGTCCAAGGCTGGGGCCAGTGGCTGGGTGGTGGGTGCGTGGGGCTCGGGGACATCCGAGTGGTGGGGACGTCCCCACCGTGGGGGTCAGGGTATGGTCTCTCCAGAGGGATTCGAGGAAAGGACGGGCGCAGGTCCCAGACTCACAGTGTGGATGGTCAATGTAGAAGTCAGCTGGCAGGGAGCTGTGTGCCAAGCACCCACAGCCCCATGGGGACCCCCTGGTCTCCAGGGCTCTTCGGGGAAGCTGCACAGCACCAGCCCCAGCTGAGGGACACCAAATGCACCAAACAGAGCCGAGCCACCACCCTGCTCCTTGCACTTGCTGAGCCGAACACCTCGGCAGCACCGAAGGGTGCTGCTGCGGGTGGGCAACGGGGGGTTCAGCCCAGGGATGGTCTCATCTCCAGCCACCTCCCTGCGAAGGAGCAGCCCAGCCCAGCAGCCCTGGACCCATCTCGTCGCTGACCGGGCTTGTCAGCTCCCTGGCAGGGTCAGGGTTGTGTCTTCTGCACCCTTGGGGCCAGTGGCTGAAAATAGCTCTGCTAAGGCGGAGGTGTTGGTGGGGTGGCAGCCAGGGCCCCTGCTCGCCCGGGAGGCTGTGGGTGCCACTCGGAGGGGGCTCAGGACACCAGGACTCTGGCTTGCTGCAGGTAAGCACAGAGCTGGGGACATTTTTTGCCCTAAGGAAAGGCAGAAAGGAAAGATGACAAGCAGGGGCTGAAGGGTGGCACGCTTTGGGCATTTTCTTATGTATATTGAAGGGAATGGAGAGTGGGATGGAGATGATGCTGGCCAGGGGAGGTGTTCAGGGATGGTGCTATCCAGGAGAGATGCTCAGGGATGAGGCCGGCCAGGGGAGGTGTTCAGGGATGGTCCTGGCCAGGGGAGATGCTCAGCCAAAGCCTGGTCTCTCCCCATGGTGTACCTGGGGTTGAGATGTCCCCATGCTTGGTGTCACCCCCGGGACTGCCTCTCTATTCCAGCCAGGTGGGATCTGTCCCCCTGCCACAGAGCTGCCCAAGGAGCACGGAAGCAAGTGATGACCATCATGAGACCGGGCCCTGAAGATGGTAAGGGGGGAGCTGGGGGGTGTCACTGGTCCCATGGCAGCGCTGCCTGCCCTGCCTAGGAGCCACCCAGCTCTGGTTGTGCCCACTGGCCCTGCTCCCCAGGGCCTGCTTTCTCCATCCCCTCTTGCTCTACAGCCCCAAAGGGCAGCAATTGCCTGTCAAAGGCTGGAGGGGATCTATGCACCGGGGCAGGAGAGGCTGTTTGAGCCCCTGGAGCTGAGATAACTCTCCAACAATTCCCCCCACCAAGGAAATGCAGCTCCAGGTGGATGGCTGAACCATGAGGGGACCTGGGGAGGGGACAGACTGGGAGGACAGGGGGTCCCCAGCCCTGCGGTGGCCTCAGCTGTGGCTCTGCTCTCCCTCAGCCTCCCCAGCGCCCCAGCTGGACCTGGGCAAGAAGATGAGCACCCCACAGGACCTAATGATCGAGGAGCTCTCCCTGGGGAACAACCGCGGCTCCCAGCTCTTCCATCAGCGCCAGAAGCGGATGCAGCGCTTCATCTACGAGCATCCCAGCAGCTACAGGGAGGTGGGTCTGCAGCTTGTCCCCCAGCTCCGAGAGGGACAGCCCTTCCCTGATTCTCGCAGCCCTCGCAGGGAAGCGATTCCTGGTGGGAATGGGGGGGGGGGGTGTCTCTCGGCAGGGCAGCCGCGCTCAGCTGCTCGCCACGCCAAGATGAAGGACGGCTTGGTGGGCTGGGCATGGAGATGGGCAAGCAGCAAAGAGCAAGGGTGACAGTCCCTCTCTGCACCCACTAACCCTTCACTTTGCCTCCCGCAGTTCCCGGGGCCGGGTGGCTCACACCGCACCGAGAAAGGCGACCTGGAGGGGACGGCAAACGAGTGGACGGTGAGTAGGTGGAGGAAGCTCTGAGGTGCTTTTGAGCAGCCTCCTGAGTCCCAAATGGGGCGTGGGGAGGTCCCCACACCTGCTGACTGTCCCCTCTGCAGGCAGGGGAGGACGCCGGGGGTGAGCAGAATTATCACTCTGAGCTCCACGTGGCAGCGTCGCCCCAGGGTGGGCCCCCACAAGTGCCCAAGAAGACAGAGAAAGTCTTGCAGATGAGCAAAGTCCTCAACCCCGATGCTCTGGCCCCAGGTAAATGCCACCTACACCCCAAAGCCGACACCGTTGCAGTCTCAGTAACGTGGAGCTCTTTGAGCTGCTGCCTCCAGAGGGGTCGTCCCCTAAACCCTCCACCAGAGTTTTTATACATATATAACATATATTTATCCTACATACATACGTAATCCTGCCTCCAGAAGCACGTCCTCCGTGGCTGTTCCCAGCCTCCCCTCCCCTGCTTGGGACATTGCCCCAGCCCAGCTGTGGCCACAGAAGCCCATGCCATCTCTTCCGCACACAGGCTACTCAGGCCCCCTCAAAGAAGTCCCCCCAGAGAAGTTCAATGTCACCGCCATCCCCAAGGGCTACCGCTCCCCATGGCAGGCGCTCCTCGGTGACAAGGACAACGCTGTGCCTGGCAAGAACCAGCTGCCTGTGAGACCCTCTCCATGGGACTTCAGAAGCTTCAACAGGTAATGCCGGCACCACCAGCCTGTCCAACCCTTGGCCAAATCTTTCAGCCTTAAAAAGCACTAAACATCCTGCCAGGGAAACACAATGGTCCATGCCCTCTTTATACACCACAGGGGAGAAGCAAGGGCTCAGGTTGCTCTTTTGCTGATCAGGAGATCATCTGAGGCACCTCTACAAAGGTCCCTGCCTCCAGCAGCTCCCTAGATCTCCTCTCAGCTCTACCACTGGCTTATGCAGCCTTAAGTAGCTTGACCTCACTGGGTAACCTCAGGCATGAAGTCTGGGAGGACTAATTCTCATGCATGTGCTCCTGGAGAAGGAATCACTGCTGTTCCCAGCCAGACTCAGCTCTGGGCTGGGTGGAGGAATGGCACAAACAGTGCCAAATCTCTCTCCTAATTTCCTTAAGGTATCCAAGCAGGTGCTGGAAGCGGTGGGGGTGTAAGGTTAATCTTCCCACAAAGTGCTAAGAGGTCACCAGATTCCTTCCAAACACCTGCTTGAGAATGAAGCCTCCAGGCTGGGGAGTTTCTGGTGGCTCAGCCTGGCAAGCTCCATGCCCTGTGTCTGCTGCCAACGGAGCATGGCTGCTGTGCCTCCTTGCACTTCCAACTCAGGCTGGGGTCGAGGTTAGGACCCTAGAGCAGAGAACACCAAGGAAAATCTCCTTTCTGGAAAGGTGCTTTCTGGGCATCCAGGAGACAGAGAACTGGTGGTAGCAAAGCACCAGCAGCGCAAGGCAGAATAATGAGATCTGAACTTTAAAGCTGGACATCATCCCAGGGAATCTGCCAACTGAGGTCCTGGTTCTCCTCACTGAAAGCCTCTTTCATGAGGATGAAAGCACATTAGCCTTGCTGGCCTGGCCAAAGTCACCTTCCAGTAGGCAAGCTCCCACTGGAGCTCCCTACCAGGACACAGCACTGCTCCATGTCAAACCATCTACCATGGTGCTGGGCCTCTGCAGATGGCAGCTTCTCTCAGCCCACACCAGGGTTGGATTTGAGTCACAGGGGACACGTCTGCTGGACCTTGACTGCTTGGCAGAAGGGCTACAACCCCTCTGTGCATGGGAATCACATCCCAAAGGGCAGAGATCAGCCCAACCAATAGAGCTGAGATGATGCTGCCACCGTCCCTTTGCTCCTCTCCCTCAGCCCTGAGGCTTTGCCACGGTGCCTGGCGAGGTGTCCTCTTGTGTTTCCCCTCCCACACCAGTGAAAGCGTGGCAGCGCACTGGTTTGCACTGGAGTGGGGCTGAGGGAGAGAGAGAAGAAGTGATGGGGTTAACGGGATGGAAAAGAACCTATGGGGCATCAGTGGGGAAGCAAAGGGGCTGTGTTAGTGATTCCCTCAGGGTCTCCTTCCCAGCCCCTCAGCCATCTCCAGCTTTCCTAGAGCAGCAACATCTGAGGAGATGCCGCAGGGGGGAGAACAAGGAGCTGCTGCAGACGCTTGGCTCTTTTCTTCCAACATTTAGCCATGTTCCTGCCCCAGCATTTATTTATGGACAGGGACTGAAGCAAGGGCATGTTTCTGAATAATGCTTTACCCCGTACCATTTTTCCCCTCTCAGATGTTGCCTTTCTATTTAAAGGCTTGGACTGTTATTTAATACAGATGGATGCTAATTTAACACCAAGCCTCTCGCCACCTCCTCTAATTCTTCACTGAGGCATGAAGACTCAGAGAGCCAATCTGCTTTTAACTGGGCTTTTCATGATCTTCCAAGCTATTGGCTTTTAAATCACTTCTCAGTTCATCAAATACCAAACTGCGGAAAAACAAGCTTTTTTGGAACAAACCGGCCAGCGAGAAGCCAGCGGTCTTGCCTAAAGCTAGGTGAATCCCAGCACGGCCCACACGGGTCACAGGGCAAGTTCACCATCTCAATGGCAACTGCCTTAAAGCAGATTGATTTATTCCTGACTTCAAACGTTCAGGCTGTAAGGCAAGGACCTTCAGCCACCTTGCTAAAATGTGCTGCCTTCAGAGAGAGTGAAAACCAAGCTTTGAAAAGGACTGTCTTTTCCCAGAAGGGAGAAAGTTTCTGGAACAAACCTCTCTGGTTTACCTTTCCCCCCCTTATTTCTCCTCTGTTGCAAAACAGTGCCACGTTCCTCATGTTCGAGCAGTTCTTCCCAAAGCAAACACTCCCAGCTCTGCCTCACTGATAGCTCAGCCTCCGTGTGCTGCTCCAAAACCAACATTCTTGGCTCTTTGGGGGCTGGCACTCTCTTCCCCGGTCCCTTTCCACATTTCTCCAGAAAGGGATGACAGCTCTTGCCCCCGCACTGCTCCTCCCGTTAGTCATAGTTCAAGAGAAGCTGTCCCAAAAGGCAGACTGGAGCCAGGGCCAGGAGAAAGACATTTGCCTGCACATGTGCTAGAGCAATCAGGAGGCAGCACTATCAGCCTCGTCCCTCTGCAGAACACATTTGCTGAGGACGAGTCACTTTCTAAAGACCAGGAGGTTTGTCACCGTCACCTGCTCTCTTAACCTAACCCCTTTCACACGTGAAACATCTCTGCTGTTGGCAGAGCCCATCGGAAGGGACACGATAAGGGTCACTCTGTCATAGGTACCAATCCCTGCTCCGTACCTGCCAAAGCTCATGTTGAGGTTGGCTCTGTACAGGAGAAGCACCTCGCTGAGCTTGCAGAGGCCCTAACGGCGTCCCAGGGAGGAAGAGGAGGGTTGTCATTTGCACAGGCATTGCTAGGCTGCTGCTGGGCTCACTTGGTAAATCCAGACCTGCTTCTTCACAGAATGATATGAGGTTGGAAGGGACCTCTGGAGATCATCTAGTTCAACCCTCCTGCCAAAGCAGGGTCACTCAGAGCAGGTTGAACAGGAACATGTCCAGGTGGGGTTTGAATGTCTCCAGAGACGGAGACTCCACTGCCTCTCTGGGCAGCCTGTTCCAGGGCTCTGCCACCCTCAAAGTAAAAAAGTTCCTCCTCATGTTTAGATGGAACTTCCTATGTTCAAGTTTGCGTCCGTTACCTCTTGTCCTGTCACTGGGCACCACTGAAAAAGACCAGCCCCATCCTCCTGACACCCACCCTTTAAGTACTTACAAGCATTGATAAGATCCCTTCTCAGTCTTTTCCAGGCTAAAAAGTCCCAAGCCCCTCAAGGTGTTCTAGGCTTCTAATCATCTTCATAGCCCTTTACAACATGCCCAACCTCTCTTTCTGCCATGCTTAGTGTCCTTTTCTCCTGTTGCAGGACTCCTGCCCCGTTTGACAGGGCACTGGTCAGCGACCTGTTCTCGGTGCCTGCCACCGAGCTGGACAACCTGAGCGCTCTGGAGGTGATCTCCTACAGACCCAACTTCAACAGAACACCCCAAGGCTGGGTGCGGATTCTACCGGAGAGCGACGAGCTGTAGACCCCGCTGCCCCCCTTCCCCATTGCCGCGGATGCTTCTCTCGCTAGACTCCGACATACTTCGCAGGGTAGGGGAGAGTGTTCTTTGGGAGAGCTAAGCTGGTGGTCTCGGGTTGTCATCCTCTCTGACGGGACTGGAACAAGCTCAAGTCTGGGACCATTTTGAATTCCCCTCGTGCCAGCCATTGTCACAAGGGCGTTTAGCGCGAAGGTAACCAGCCAAGTCCTCCTCGTTGATCCGAGCAGGTCACCGTAAGCTCCTGTACAAACCATCCCGTACAGCCTGTCCTCTTCCCTGGCTCGTGGAGAATGGCAGGACACACCAAATTGTCTCGCTGCTTCTTCACCGGCACACAAGACCTGCTCCGACAGCTGCTGTCTTTGGAGAGAAATTCCATCCTTCAGGACACCTCTACGTCTGTCATTCCGGTCAGGACAGCGAGAGGAGGCGATAACAGAAGAACAGCAGCAAAACGCATTACTGGAGGCACTGGCATGTTAAAAGCACTCACCCTGGGCTTGGCTGGACAAGAGAAACAAGTGAAGAGCTGGGAACCTGCCTGTTTACCAACACCAGGATACCTGGGAAAGGAACATTGGGAGTTGGAAACTTGTGCCCCGTTTTCCACAAGCTACCAGCTTGCACTTGGCAGCTGTTATTTTCCCCTTCCCGCCGCTATTTGCACGCCTTGCTTAAACACCCAAGCCCTTTGATTGACTGACGCCAGGTTTGCTTCGAGCAGTTGGGTCAACAAGGATCACAGGCCCTGCCTGGACCCTCTGCGCTGCAGAACCGTGCTGGTCTGAGGATACCACCAGGGTATTCCGGTGATTTTGGCATCAATGGGAAGGAAAAGCGGCGCAGCCGTGAGCCCAGAGCAAGCGCCGGCTTCTCCCTGAACGCAAACACCAGCAGCAAGGATTCCACTACACCGAGGTTTTCAGCAGTGACACACAGTGGGACATGCAGCTACCAACAGCCTAGAGGACAGTCATCAGAACATCTGGAACACCCTGCTAATAAAACCCTCTAACTTAACACAAGCTTTCTATGATTGCTTTTGTCAGGTTCCTTACGTTACCCTTATTTAATCTAGCAAAAGTTGAGCACCGGGATAAAATTTTCTTTTTCCACCACCGCGGTTGAATCGGGCAAGTAAATTTTGTGGTAAAAAAAAAGCAGTTAAAGGCGGTCTCAGTTGTGGAGTGTGTTTGCAATGCTGCCAGACTGACGTGCAGAGAAAATCCCACGCGGGGATTCTGCTGCAGCAACGCCCCGTTCAGGCAGGGAACTTCCATTGCTCTGTTCTTCCCCCTAAGCAGGAAGGGACAAGCAAATGGAAAGAGAAAAGGTCTGTTCCTTAAAACATTAAGAGTTTATGATCCTGTTCCAAACCCCATCCCTCCTCTCTGTCCATCAGCTGAAGAACTGGGAATAATAAATAAATTGCGATAATATTAAAGCCTGTTTGTATTCAAGATCTGTCTGCCCAGAGCTCATGGCTCCAGCTGCAGAGATTTGGGGCCAGAGCAGTGGCACGTGTCACAGCCCTCCCATGTCCTCAGCAGCCCTCTGCCAGATCTCCAGCACCACCCTGGGGTGGCTTGGGCCTGACAAACTGACCACCTGCACCCAAATTGTACAGGACAGCACAGAGAACTAAAAGCGGACCCCGTCGTCACTGCCAAGTCCACATCTTGGCTTTGGCAGCAGCCACATTAAAAAAAAAAATAAAATCAAAGTCCTCAGACACTCTGCTCCAGGAAGCCGTGTCTAAGCAAAGTGTTGAAAAATCTAAATATTTTAATCATGCTCCAAATACACCCCAATCATGCTCCAAATATGCACTGGAGAAGCTTACAGCCGCACTGTGTGTCCCCTGCAGCTGTCACCAACACAAGCCCAGCCTTGAGCAGCACCGAGGGGCTGTCATCAGGCTCAAACAGGCCACTGCTAAACTGTCACCCCACGTCACACCCCCACAACCCGTGGCTGCTCACAAGAACTAACACTTACCCTGCTCAGGACAGGCAGGATTAGAGGTGGCGCATCACAAAAAGTTTTGGTTTGCTTTGTTTTTCAAGCAAGTCGTAAGGAAAAAGGAGGAAAATTCTCTAGTAAGGCAAAGCCATGGGTTTGGCACGTCTGATGAGCTTGTTTTTCAGCTTGGTTTAGTACCTCATTAGAATAATAAGTCATTACCTGACAGACAGAGGAGTCTCTCTGATTACATTTAAACCATATAATCATAGAATGGTTTGGGTTGGAAGGGACCTCAAAGCTCATTGAGTTCCAATCCCCCTGCCCTGGGCAGGGACACCTCCCACCAGAGCAGGTTGCTCAAAGCCCCAT
>JAOXJM010000052.1:46367571-46384349 GCA_026413425.1 Tringa solitaria
TCTCCCGGGGCGGCGCGGCTGGATGCGGGCTCTGGGGGCGTCGGGGGCTTCGGGGGCGCTGGGGTTGGGGGTGCTGCTGGCCCTGTTGCCCCCCCCCGCCCCGGCAGAGACCTTCTCGGCCATGCTGAGCGTCCGGAGGGCTCTGGGCTCCGAAGGCCGCCTCCTCCGCCGCCTCCGAACCTACCTGCGGGAGGAGAGCGCCCGCCTGCGCCGCATCGCCAGGTACCGGACCCCCCCAGCCCTTCACCCCCCCCCCCCGGGCTCAGCCCAGCAGCTATTTCCCGGCTGCCGGGCTCGGAGGTGGCAGAAGGCGACAGGGAGAGGTGTGTGGCTTTCCCCCGAGGGGGGGGTGTGTGTGTGAAGGGGGTACCCGCACCCCACATCCCGCCCCCCGGCCATGGGGGGCTGGTCCCGCAGCGCTTGGATTTTGCCCCTTTTCTTGGCTGGGCTCGTCCAGCCGGGACAGAGCCAGGAGAGGGAGAAGGTAAGAGGAGGGGGGAGACCCCCCCCCACCCCCCAATCCATATACACACACATAGGGGTTTGCGGAGGGGGGGGGGGGCATGGGGATGTGGCACCCTGGGGACCCCGCTTGTCCCCAAGGCTGGCTGCAGAGCTGCCGGGGGGGCAGGAGTGGGGCACGGTGGCCCCGTGACCCCCGGGTGCCTGGATCACGGGAGGGGGAGGATTTGGGGATTTTTGTGAGTATTTCCCACGGGGGAATGGCTGTCCTGGGGTTGGGGACAGAGGGGGGGTCAGAGCCTTGTTGTCCCCCTCAGTGACCCCCCCCATAGGGGCAGAGGATGGGGGTTTTGTTCCATGCACAGTGTCCAGGGGGGTGTACCCATGTTTGGAGGGTGCGGGGGGGCTCCTACGTCCCCACAGAGAGCAGGGGTGACTGTCACCCCCGGCCAGTCCTCCCCACCTGGGGTGGGTGAAGCAGAGCCCTGCCACCAGGATCGTACTGGCCCCATGGACACTGAGCCCCTGTGACTGTTATCTCCTGCCAGCTCCCAAAATAGCCCCTCGGTGGCACTTGGGTCGTCCCCCCCCCATGGCGACAGGAGATGGGCTCCCTTGGGTTAACCCCTGCAGCGCCCGCAGGCAGAGGCTGCTCCACCCTGGCCCTTCCCGGCAGGGATCTGATCCAGCCCTCAGCCCTCCTTGGCCATGGAACAGCAGCTCCTGGACACGGCTGCCCCTGTCCCAGAGGTGTGGGTGCAGGTGTGGAGGGGGCGTTCTGCCTGCCAGCGGCCCCGGGGAGGCTGGGGATGGTGTCCCCACTCCAGCTGGGGCTGTTTTCCAGCCTCTCGCCTTCCTGCCTGACCCTGGCCGGGTAAACATCCCTCCAGCTGCAGCCAACCCCGCTGGCTGGGCGGTGCACATGTGTGTACACGTATGTGCATGCCACAAGCCACCACGGCGACCTTGGCATGCCGGAGCCTGGCTGCTGCCAGCAGCATTTGGGCCAGGAGACACAAAGCTGGCAGCTGCCATCTCAGCCAGCGCCAGGGCTGGACCTGCTGCTCGGGTTGGCGTGGGTGGCCGTGGGGGCGGCTGGCAGCCCCCCCAACCTGGTCCCATGGGATGCTCCTCACCCCACAGGTGAAATGCTACGGCTCAGTGCAGGGCACCATCTACGACTACGGGGCCCTGACCATCGATGGGGATGAGTACGTCCCCTTTAGGAAGTACGCGGGGAAGATGGTCCTCTTTGTCAACGTGGCCACCTACTGAGGCCTCACCCTGCAGTACCTTGGTAAGTGTCACGCCGGGCACCCCAGGGGACAGGGCAGGCAGTGTCACCCAGGTGTGCAGCCCTTGGCAGGTCCCCATGGTCCTTCCTGCCCCAGGAAGCTGGGGGAAGGAGGGAAGGAAGGGGTAACACCTGCTCCCCAGGACCTGGCATGGCCAGGGATGCTCCAAGGGGGTCAGCGTGGGTCTGGGACAAGCCCGGTGCCCTGCTAACCCATCCCTGGCTCTGCTTGCCTGCAGAACTGAATGCACTACAAAATGAGCTGGGTCCCTATGGGCTCGTCATCCTGGGCTTCCCCTCCAACCAATTTGGGAAGCAGGAACCCGGCCAGAACTCAGAGATCCTCCCCGCGCTGAAGTGAGTACTGCGGTGTGGGCCGTGGGGCACTTAGACTCCCACGCTGGGCTGGGGTCTCCAGCAAGGTGGTGGGTGTGTAGGCTGCAGCTCCTACTGGCTGTGGCCCCCAAAAACAAGGGGTGTCAGGGGGGTCCCCTGGTGCCCCCATGCAGCGCAGAGTACCTGTTGCATGGTGTTGCCCATCTTCTGCTTGCAGGTACGTCCGGCCAGGGGGTGGCTTTGTCCCCAACTTCCAGCTCTTCCAGAAAGGAGATGTGAATGGGGCCAAGGAGCAGAAGGTCTACACCTTCCTGAAGGTGGGTGCCGTGGTGGCAGGAGGTGTGGGGGGACAGTGCCCGGCTTGGTTTTTTTTGGGGGGGCAAGGCAGTGATGTGCTGGTTCCCCTCCCGCTGCAGAACGCCTGTCCTCCGGTGGCGGAAGAGTTCGGGAACCCCAAGAACCTTTTCTGGGAGCCCCTGCGGAACCACGACATCAAGTGGAACTTCGAGAAGTTCCTGGTGGGCCCTGATGGCGTGCCTGTCATGCGCTGGTACCACCGTGCCAACATCGCCGTCGTGAAGAACGACATCATCACCTACATGAGGCAGCAGCAGGGCCAGTAGAGGCGGGGGATGCTGGCTTAGGGGGTGGTTCCCCCCCTTGAGCTGGCACCCCCCTCGCTGTTGCAGGGCTGTTCCCCATCCGTCCCCTCCCGGGATGCTCCCCAGCAGCAGGAATCAACCCCTGAGCCAGCACCTTGTCCCCTCCATCGCTCCTGTCCCTGCCACCCCTCAGCTGGGATGCTGGGCAACGCGGTGGCAGAGACCTCAGTGACGGGAAGGGAATGTTTCCCAATAACCCCATGTCCCACTTCCACCCTTGGCAGTGACATCTCCTCCTGACCACCAGCTTGTCCCCCTCTCTAGTGCCCCCAGCTCTGCCATCCTGGGCAGTGGGGGGATGATGGGGCTGGTTGCCCCCGGTGCAGAAGACCACGTCTCCATGAAGGCTTGGCCCGAAAGCCCCCGGTGTGGGGTGGGCCTGGCCCGATCCTGCCGGGCACGGAGCAGCTCTTCAGTGCATTCAAGCTGCCTGTGGTCCCAGAGCAGAGACGTGCTCCTCTCCCAGCTGGGGGTGGCCAGCCCCTCACCTCCCCCCCCCCCCATAGAAACACCAAATAAAGGCTCTGCAAAACACACAGCCCTGCTTCTTGCCCAGGGGTGGGGGAAAAGAGTGGGGGGCACAGAGAGCAACCTGGGGGTACCAGTGGGGTGGGATAGCTCCCAGCTAGAAAAAAAACTTGCATTTTTTTTTCAGGGCAACTGCAAATGTGGATTTACCACCACAGCCCAGCATTTAGGGATATAATAGGGTGTGTGTGTGTGTGTCAGTGCAGAGCACGGGGGTGGGGGGTGTGGAAAAAGGGGGCTGGGAGCAGGGGACCAGCCCCCAGCAATGAGCATGGCTGGGCCATCATTCCTCCTGCTGTCATGCGACAGCCACGCTTACAGAAATAGGGTTGATTTATGGGTTTTGTGTTGTGGTTTTTTTTTTTTTCCTTCCCTTCCAGACTTGTTTTCCTGGAGCAAGATTGGCTCTGTGCATTTGAGAGGCTGGCCCCGAGGCCACTCCTGCAGGAAAAGGCTGAGGGGGGAGCAGGAGCAGAGGTTTCCCTGCCCTGGCAAAGGCGGTGGGGCAGGAGAGAGGAGGGCGAGGGGCTGAGCCCAGCACCCAGAGGGAGGTGGGGGGCACGCACTTAGGGCAATAAATCCCGGGGTGCCCACGCAGGGGTTGGGTTCCCCATTTCTCCCTCTAGCCCCATGGTATACACCTGAGCATGTGGGGACCGGGGGCCCTGGCATCCCTCCCAGAGGAAGCCCCTTATGAGGATAAAACGAGAGAGACTCAGCTACACTTCAGTCCTTCAATAAATACAAAGACACCAACCACCCTCCGCCCGGGGCCCTGCAAGCGTGGGGTCTCCCACCCCTGGGAGAGTCCCCCCCTCCGCTGGCACCCGTGGCTCCAGGGGCTGAACCGCCCCGAGACCCCACAGCGAAGCCCCCTGGACCGGGGCAGCTCCTGGGAAACACCGTCTCCTCTTCCCTGAAGACCTGGCTCGGGTCGACAGCGACACCAGGCCTGATGCCTCACGGGGAAGGGGATGGCCGCGGGGGGGCTGACCCTGTGCTGGCCACCACCTCGATGGCATCTCAGGTCCTTCCTTCGCACCTTCCCCAGGGTGGGGGGTGGGGGGATGCACTGCTGAGCCATTCCTGGCCGTGGGTGCAGCCGTGTCCACCACACGTCCACGCACCGGGGGAGGCAGCTGGAGGAAGCTCCTAGATATATACACACGGGCACACACACACACCCTACTCCTCTTCCACGGGTATCGCAGCTCAGCCGGTCCTTGGCGTTAGGGCAATCCGGGACCTGCCTGTTCTGAGACACAAAGAAGGGTGGCAGGGGGTGAGCACGGCTCTTTGTGCCCAGACGAGCCCCGCGGGAGGGATGCCAGCCATGGGGTGGCCATTCCCCCTCAGCACCGATTGCCGTAACCCCCCATGAGATGCTGGGGTTCAGGCTCATGGCTGGCTTCAAATCCTTGCAGGGAGGACGCAGTAGGGACCGATCCCACGGCAGAATTGTCCCCTCATCTGATCAGAGGTTGGGGCTGAAGGGAAATGGTCGCTGCCTGGCAAGGTCCCCCACCATCCCTCCCCGCTAGTGTCTGGCCAACCCCCTGAGGATCCCAGGGTGAGGGAGAGGGGCCATCCCCTCGCCAAGGGTCTGAGCCTTACCCAAGTCCTTGGGGACCGGTTTCACCCCAGACACTGCCTGGGCGTTCTGGCTGCGAGCCATGGCACAGGGCGGGCGCCAGGGGTACTCGGGCTGCAGGAGGAGAGGGAACAGAAACAGCGATTTACCAGGGATGGGAATGACAAAGCTGCGCTCCTTATTCAATTGCCGGCATGGGAGGAGGAGGAGGAGGACAGGGAGGAAGAGGGCTGAGCATTCACAGGACAACAGGACACGTGTGACAACAGGACACGTGTGCTCAGCTCCCTGCTTTGGCGACTCGGTGGCCCTGGAGGAGCCACTCGGGCACGCTTGCACGGGACCCTTGTGCAGCACGGGTAGACACTCACCGGGGAAAAATGGTGGAAGTTCTGTCCCGGTGTGTGCTCGCCCGGCATCGCTGGCGGGTATCGGATCTGCTGCCACTCGTCGAAGCCGTGGTACATGGGGTGAGCCACGGGGGGACTGTACTGGTACGGAGGGTACATGGGGCAGGTAGGGCCCAGCGGCCCTGGCAGTGGCTCAGCGTGCAGCCTCTCTCCAGAAGCCTGCAAAGAGCCAGGGAGATGCTGGGGAGAGCCCTGAGGTCAACCCACCACCCGCACCCCCCATTGCCTAACTCAGAGTTGCCCCTCAACAGGAGACTGGGAAGTGGGTTTCCCCCATCCCTACCTGTTTGTGCTGTTTCAGCAGCTTCTTCAGCTTCTCCTTCTCCTCCTTCTCCCTCTGGCAGTCATCCTTGGAGGCCCGCAGCTGGGAGCAAGAGGGGGTTAAGTGCAGTGCCCACCCTGCCACCCCCGACGCTGCGATGCCCCACAGGAATGCCCACATCCATATGTGTCCCCCGTGTCAAACTCCCAGGAGAGGGGCAGGAAGAAGAGAAAATGAAAGGAGATGACAAGTGGCAGCAAAACCACCACTCCACCCCTTCTGTCCCTGCTCCAAGTTGGGTACAGGGGGCATGACACTGGGGACAGGCACCTCTGATGTACCTGGGGGGGGACACAGTGCTCCCAAGCTGCTGCCCATGGTGCCCAGCACTGCTCACCTGGTTGTTGGAGAGGACCAACTGCTTCTGCAGCTTCTCCAGCTGCTGCTTCAGCTCTTCCTTCTCCTCATTCATCCTCTCCCTGTCACTCCGCTCCCGCTGGAAGTCCTCCTCGAAAATTTTCACCTGGCAGGAAGGAAGGGTATGGGTGCACCTGGCCAAGAGTGGACACCTCCCCCAGACACTCCCCATCACTACATTTCCTCCCCTGAACCCAGCAGCTACATCAAGCTCCAGGCAGGAAGGTTGGCATGATGGCCACGGCTCTGGTCGCTCCAGCTGAAGGCCTGGTAGATGCTGAGCTCAGTCCTCCCTCCCCACCACTGCAGCACAGACACCCAGCTAGGGCTGCTGGGCTGCTCCTGGGCATGCTGGGCTCTTTGCTGGGGGGGTCCCAGGGCACGTAGCTCCCTCCCCACCCCTACAGGAGAAGGAGCTGCACCATCTTGCCCTACCTGCTGCTTGAGGAGCTCGTTCTGGGTCAGCAGCTCCTGCTGCGGCACCTTCCCAGCTGGCTCCATGGTGCTGGCAAAGATGGGTGGTGGGGAGGCCTGGACATTCAGGGCCTCTTCTAGAGCCTGAGAGGAAGAAGGGGAGAAGGGAGGGAGGGTCAGAGCAAGCTGCTGTGCCGATGACATCTCCAGAGGGCCATGGGCACATGCCCAGCATGGGAAAGAGGTATAACTGGGCAAGAGTGATCACAGAACCCCCATCCTCCTTTCCTTGGAGCCTAAGGAGATGTGGTGGGCATCACCTGACAGAAACTCCCACCTGGGCAAAGAGCTGGGCAGGAGGGGGTTGATACGGGTCAGTTTTGGATTTGAGAGAGAAGAAGAGGCTGGA
Source organism: Tringa solitaria (assembly GCA_026413425.1). Taxonomy (NCBI): domain Eukaryota; kingdom Metazoa; phylum Chordata; class Aves; order Charadriiformes; family Scolopacidae; genus Tringa; species Tringa solitaria. The sequence continues at coordinate 46,374,357 of JAOXJM010000052.1, forward strand.
GAGCATAACAGATGTTTTGCAGGGAGTGGTTGTGTCCTGGCCCCCACCTTGTTCAGCCTCTGGATCTCCTTCTCCTGGTACTCCCGCTGCCTGGTGACGGGAGCCAGCTGCTCCTGCAGGAACCGCATCCTCTGCTGCAGGTCCCTCACCTCCATGGCCAACCTCTCCTTCTCTGCCTGCAGCACCCAGGGAGGGGGGAAATCAGCCAGGGCAGGGTGACGGGGCCAGCAGCTCCCCAGCCTCCCGTCACCCTTCCCGTGGGACTCGCCTCCTCTGTTTCAATCCGGGACTTGGCCAGCAGCAGCTTGCGGTCAAAATCCCGTTGCTTTTGCTCCCGCTCCGACTCCATCTCAGTCAATGCCCTTCGGGCCTCAGCCAGCTCCTGGTGCAGATCCGTAACCTGCCGGGAGGGAACAAGGATGTTGGCCTGCCTGGAAGGATCCACAACCATGGGGAAAGGAGGCACAGGCAGCCCCAAAACCTTCCCCCACAGCCAATCTCCCAGCAGATATGTGTTCCCTGAGCACCCAGCCTTACCTTCTGCTCATACTTCTGCTTCGTGGCTCGGAAGTGCTGATCCCACTGCTTATTCACCTCCAGCAGCTGCAGGGAGAGAGGGATGGCTGAATGGGAGCCCAATCCCTGTCCCAAGCCAGCCATGGCGGTTCCCCATGGTGAAAGCACCTCAGGGATCAGCTGGATGGAGATCCCAGCTCCAGTAGCGCTTCCCCATGACTCCACAGCCCTGCCCCGGTCTCCCCATGCCATCCCAGCTCCCCACCACCCAACTCCCACCCTGCTCCTGGCAGCACCTCCCTCCCAGCCTGGTCCTCACCTCCCTGCGCTGGTGCTCCAGGATCTTCACCTTCTTCTCCTTGGCCTCCAGCTCTCCTCTGCCCGGTGCCTTCTCCACCGCAGCCCCGCTCTGCTGGACGCGCACGGTGGGGGGGGACCCTCAGGGCTTTTGCGGAGGCTGTGCCCGAGGCCGGCTAAACACAAGCCAGTTCCCCTTCCCACAGCCTCCCCCATCCCCCTGAGACCTCGAGAAGTCCTGCCGGTCACACTGGGACAAACTGGGGGCCCCGATTAAAATGAGGCCACTGTTGCTGATGTGTCAGCGGGCTCCCTGCCTCCTTCCCAGCCCTCTCTGAGAGCGATGCTGTTCCCTCACCTGCTGCTGCTCGGCAGCTTCCCTCTTCCCACTGTCCTGGTTGCTCAGTGTCACCATCCTCCGGAGCTCCTGGTTCTCACACCTGTGGGCAGGGAGGGAGGAGTCAGCGGGAAGAAGCTCCCAGGGAAGCCCTGTCCCCCTCCTCGCTGGCCACACTCACCTGAGCTTCTCCAGCGCCTGGTTTCTCTGCTCCAGGTCTCTCTCCAGCTTGGTTCGCAGCTCCTTGTTCTCACTGTGCAGTGTCTCACACAGCGTCTGGGGAGCAAACGCCAGCAGCATGAGGACCACTGCCAGCCCCAGGAGCCTCCTTGGCCACCCACCTTGTCCTGTCACAGAGGTGGGTGTCCACCTCAGGGTGGACAGGACAGGCTTGGTGGGGAGAAAAAAAAAAAAAAAAAAAGAGAAGGGGAGGGAAACCCCCATGAAGAGCCTGGCCAGCCCTCACTCACCTGCAGGAACGATGTTCTCTGCTCATTCTTGTGCACCTTGGAGGCCAGGCGCTTGAGCTCAGAGGCCATGTAGCCCATGCGCACGAAGACCTGGTCCTTGCTGGCCTCCTTGGCACAGCCACTCAGCGTGTTCTCCAGCTGCTGCAGCTGAGGCAGCAGGTTGGCGTCCTCGTTCAGGGGCTGCTCCAAGTCCTGGGGACAGGAAGGGGATGAAGCACGGTCAGATCGGTTCAAAGAGCAGAGCAAAGGCCCCTCTCGTCGGCAACAAGCCAACGTGAGGCTTATTGCCCATCCAGGGCCATGGTGTGGAGATGGGCCAGCACTGAGAGGCTCTGCAACAGCCCTCGGTACGCCGAAAAATTGTGTTGGCTTTGTAAAAGTTTGATTCCCAGCTGCTGGAGATGGGACACCAAGTCCCTGAGGGGAGGAGGACATCACAGCAGGTATCCCAGCCCATGGATTCCCCACGTCCCTCCGCAGTCTGAGCAGACCACACTCCCGGCTCGCTGAAAGCAAGAGTCATCTCTACACCTGATCCCTTTGTCCCCCTGAGCTCTCCCCGTTGCCACCAGGGCTAGAAATCCCAGCTCCTGAGACTGTCCTTTCCACATATGCCCCAGCCCATGCCAGGAGCTGAGGTTTGCCGTGTGAGGAGCGGTCTTACCCCAGCCTCCATCTCCTCCTTCCTCCCGTCCCCCAGCATGGCTCTGCAGCTCCCCTGCCTACCAGGGCACACCAGGCACCAGGAACTCGGGCTCTTTGGCAGGTGGCAGTCAAGAGGGTGATACCCGGGATTTAAACGGTGGCTGGGAGAGCCCAGGTCAAGGCGCACCCACCAGCGTCATGGCACACCCCCACCCACGAAGGAGGGGTATCCCCAAAGGGCTCATCCTCCTCTGGTGTGGCTGGTTAACTCCTCCATTGCCTAGGAGACGCCGCAGGAATAACACAGCCACCTGGGAGGAGGTGAGGACATGCTGGCACACCTTTGCCCGCATCGATCCCAGCCCTGCTGACTCACCTAGCCACCTGTGGGAATGCCCCAGGCAGCACCGTTTGGCGTGAGGAGCCCAGGGTGACCCCCAGCACCCTGGTCCCGGGGTTTACAGCCCCAAAACTGCCATGGGAAGGTGTGTGCGGGGCACAGCACAGCCAGCTCCTCCGGAGAATGCCACCCCATTCTCCATCACCCCACAGCTGCACCCCAGGGGGGCTCCAGCAAGACTCAGCCCCTCCTGGAGCCTCTCTGGCCAAGGCAAACAGGGATATGCAATGACAGCATGTCCCCTTACTGGCACTGTCCTGGTGTTCCTCCCCCTTGGGGTCTTCCTCCCTGTTCCCTTCCCTCCCAGCAGAGACAAAAAGCTGGAGTAGGACAGGACGGGGCAGCGCCAGCCAGGAGGACATTAAGGTGGCAGCAAACAGAGTGCATGGAGATACCTCGGCCAGGGTAGACCCTGTCTTCTTGGAGAAGAGACCTGGTCCTCCCATACAGTGAGGGGCATCAGGGGGTGAGCGTCAGAGCATTGCTGACAGCTCCTCAGGTCATCATACCCTTTCTAGCCACCGTTATGTGGCATTTGGGGACACCAGTGTCCCAGTCTGGCTGGGGCTGCTTTGCTGGCCCCATGCCCAGGCAGCCCAGCCATGTCACTTGTACTTGGGAGCCCTTGCCCTCGGAGAGCAGCCTGCACAGTCCCCTCTTCCTGCCTTGGCCAGGCGAGAGGAGCTGGGACACTTGTGCCATTGCTCCCGAGCTCTCCAGTCTCATCAAGGACCAGCCATGGGGTTGTGTGGTTCCCTCCTGCCCATGGACTGACTAGGTACCCTCATTGTCATTGGTGGCACTGCAGCATGAGCACTGTCCTGGGGGCCACAAGTGGGGCTGGCTCTGCTCCCCTGTTACCCCAGCGCAGTTGGTCCCTCCTCTGCCCAAGGGCCTGTCTGCACACCCTCCCATGTCCCCAATACCACCACCACACCAACCAGCTCGACTTTCCACCCGCCGCCCACCGAATCCTGCAGGTACCAGGGCACTCACCGCTCTCCCACTCTCCTGGGGCAACCCCTGCACTTCCACAGCGACGATCTCAAACTCCGAGGAGGATCCCTGCAAGGGGGAGGCAGCCAGGTCAGGTCTCCTTGGGGAATGAGAACCCAGGATGCCCACCATGCAGAGACAGGGACAGCTGGGATGGGAGCACAGTGGGGAGGCTGACCCCTCTATTTAGATTTATCCCCATTCCGAGAGTCTAAAGGCTGCCTCCTTTTGCTTTAACCAGATGGGAGGGTCTCCCACCAGCCATGCCAGCACCAGTTCTCGCGTTCACCAGACTCACACTTGGAGGAGATTTCCGTCTTTCTACGTCTGGCTGGGTGCTGCCTGGGACAGCCTGCGTGGAGCTGGGATCAGGGCCGATGGCTGCAGAGAGGGGAGAGGATGTAGCAATGAACATTTTGGAAAGCAGAGCCTCTCCCTGCCTGGTGTGAGGATACAGAGAGCAGGCACCCTGCGAGGTCAGGCATGGATGGATGGTTTCAACCCCAGCTATGGGGACAGGACAGAAAGCTCTGTCCAGGAGAAGCGAGGACAACAGTGTTTTGAGATGACAGGGCTGCAAGAAACCTTCACAGAAGTCACAGAATCAGAATCACAGAATCATTTAGGTTGGAAGAGACCCTTGGGATCATCGAGTCCAACCATCCGTTGGATGTTGGACCAGTCCTTCACACCCTCTCCCTTCCCCTTAGGTTCAGGATCCCAAGCCATCAGGTCATCCTTCCTCAGTGAGGCTCTTACCTCCAGTTTCCACCAGGTCCTCCAAGGAAGATGAGGCCATCAGCATTTTATTGTCCTTCACAAGGTCCTCTGCCTTCTGTCGCAGCTTGGATGCCTCCACCTGGGACTCCTCCAGCAGCTCTCCTGTGGTGGAGAACAGAAAGATGCTCAACCTCCCTTCCCTGAGTGCCTGCCCTCCAGCAGCTCCATCCACCAGCATCAAGCCCCCTGCTCGGGTGGAAAAGTGCCCAGAATGGTCCTTCTTCATCCAGGAACAGCTCTTCTTGGCCAAATCCAATGGCAAAGAGATGAACTTAAGGCTAGGCGGTGGACCTAGGGGTGCAGCCTGCCCGCTTTGGGGTCTGGCACCGGCAATGCAAATCCTCTCTCCACCCCGCACGGCTGCTCCCACACCAGTAGGTCCCAGTCCCAGGTAGGGGCATGGTGACACGACAGGAATCACGAGGCAGGTGGAAATTCGGCTGCAGAAGCAGGACTCGAAAGCGGAAGCTGGGTCACGAGACCGAAAGCAAAACCAGGGGCGGGTGGGGGAAGGCGGCCGAGGAGAAGACAAGGGGGTGGCACGACTTGGCTGGAGTGTTTCAATGCTGGCATGTCCCTGCCATTGTGGGGAGCACCCAACACCAGATCTTTGAACAGCACCCGGGAAAAGCCCCTGATGTGACAGGGGTTGCAAAGGTAGGGGCTTTTGTCAAAGGCAGGACAGACCTTAGCATCTGCAACCTGCCACTCCATGACTCCAGGAAACCAACCTTGTTCCACCACTTGCCTTTTATCCAGCCGTACATCCCACCAAAAAGCACCCCAGAAGTTCAGCAAAAGCCTTGCTCCCTCTGCTTCCCCATGTGAAAGAGCCCAGACATCCTGCTCAGCCCCCAGGATGAGGAGAGCTTTCCTACTGCCCCACTGCCAAGACCCCCAGGTTCTTATAGCCCCCTTCCTCAACAGGGCAAGAAACCCCCAGGCTTGATGGGCACAGGTTGGGCTGCCCCAAAGGAGAACCTCATCCCCCAGCAGTTACCGATGGACTTGATCCCCTGCATCTTCTCCTTCAGCCGGGTGTTCTCCTCCACCAGCCGCTCAAAGGCCGTGGGTCCATTCTCCTCCGTCCCCCCACCAGGGTCATAGATGCGGTAGGGTCTTCTCCCTTCCATGCCCGCCATTCAGTCGCCTACCTCCCAGCCAGGCATCCCTGCAAGGCAACGGAGCACGGTGTCACCTTCGTCTGACCCCAGACAGTGCTGTGGTCCCCTGGTCCCAACCTGGGGGTGGGCATCCAAGGTGTCATGCTGGTGGAGGCAGAGTGGCCTCGCTGCTCACCAGCCAGCGGAGAAATGTCCCAGGTGAAGGCACTTCCCCCTCCAACCCTGCTTGGGGTGAACGTGCCAGAGTGACTCATGGCCATGAGAAGTGTCATGCGAGGAGGCATCACCCCAGCAGCCCTGCTCAGGGCCGGCTCTCACCCTTGTGGGGTGCGGGAGCCCCCCAGGAGGTGACAGCCACCTGCCCCTGCATCCCCACAAGGACAGAGACCCAGCCCAGAAGCAACCACCCACGCCAGCGTGGACCTGGGGACTGTCACCGGGGCATCCCGCCTGCCACAGGTTATTTTTGGAGGGGAGGAAGGGTTGTGGGGAGCTGTTTGGGGGAGAGGCAGTCTCTGCAGCTCCAAAAGCCCTAACCTGCAGCTGGTGGGCAGTTTGGGGAGCACCTTGGGAGGGGGGCACAAGCCCTGGCAGCCAGGTAGGGACCCGCTCTGCCTTGTGGCTCGGCCAGAAAAACCGGCTGCCGACGGCACGGCGTCCCGAATCGGAGCGTGAGGAACAAGCAGGCACGAGGAGGGGAAACACCCGCATGCAGCGAGCTATTTGCTTTTTTAATTCCTTGCACCAAGGCCTCCCCTTGCCCAGGTCTGGCCGGGCAGCATCCCGGCCTCGAGTTTTTGCCCATCTCCTGGGGGGTGAGAAAGCAGCTGCTGTGAATTCCAGCCCAACTCATCAAAAATACAGCCCTGGTGCCAGGTTGCTATAAACCAGGGCAGTGCAGCAGCTGAGACAGCCCTGGGGACGATGCCAGCTGGGAAGGGCGCTCTCTCCGCAGTGCCAGCTGCCGGGGGACACCACCAGAGCACCCCCAAAGTGCTCTCTTCCCCCCCCCTCCCTCCCCTTCCACGGCAGCTGGGTGCTTGCAAGCAGGGGGGAGCCCAAAAGGGGGGCACTTGGAAAGAGGAAAGGGGGGAAGCCCGTACCCGAAACTGTCTCGACCTCAGACTAATCCTCCTGCCACGCGCGGTCGGGGCTGATCACCGGGTTATGGATGACCCGCCTGCCAGGGAGCGGCAGGGACTTTCCAGATGACAACTGCCACCTGGCAGGATCCGCAACCGGAGCGGCAATTAACACCCGCCTCGGCAGCAGGTAATTACACGGGAGCTCAGCAGCGGTCTGCTTTTGGGAGATGTATCCGCCGGTAGGTCTCACCTTCCTCCCTCCTCTGCGGGTGCTGCCAACCCCCCCCCACCCCGTTGCCCACCGCCTCCCCCGTGGGGACCTGGCACCCTGTCCCAAGCAAGTGGGGGTGGTGATGGCCAGGAGCTGCCCAGCTGCAGAGTGGGCCAAGCAGTGGCTATTTCTGGAGGCCACAGCAGCTGACAGGAAGCCACAGGAGCACCAGGGCAGTTTCCATGCCGTGGGTCCCAGTGTCGGGCAGCATCATCACAGCTGGTATGAAATCCCCCCAGCACACACTCCCCACCATGGGATGAGAAAAACTCCCAGAACAGACATACTGGTGGGCAGGATGGAGCCCAGCGTGGTGGGGTGACATGCATACGGCCAAGGGACCTCCATGGCAGGGAAATGCCATCACCTGTGGCCATGCTACCAGCCTGGCCAGCCCAGCAGAGGACAGGGACAGTGTCACGGGCAGGCTGGGGACCTGAGCCTGTTTCTCACTGGTGTCTGGTCACCACGTCCTGCTCCAGATCCAAACCTGGGGCTCTGGGAGGAGCTGGTTGGCAAAGCGATATTGCAACGAGCATCTCATGGGGTGTCCATGTCCTCTGCCAGGATAAACCAAAGTCTGGGTCAGGGAAGGTGAGGACAAGCTGTTCTCTCACACAGGAGCCTTTCCCCATGCAGGTTTGCAGCAGCCTGAAATACCAGCCTCTGTTTTCTTACACTCCAGACCCCAAAACAGGGCTCTCTACCTTGCCCCACAGCACACATAGGAGGTCTCCTGTCCCCTGCACACCCCTGCCCACAAGGTAAGGTGGCACCAAACACCCAAACCCAAGCTGCACTGACCACCTCACCGACTAGTAGAATTCACTCACAGCAATCCCATATTCTTCCAGCTGGATGGAGCCACCAAACGCCTCTGCTACTCCCAAATCATATGGTTTTATCAAGGATTTTTCTACCCAAGGTCTGCACCCTCACCAGGAGGTCAGCAGCAGAGGGGTGGCAGGAGCTGTTTCCAAGCAGCAACTGAGGAGAGGACCTGAACTATCTCCTGCTGACAGTTGGACAGACAAGCCACAAATTCACCAGCAAACAAAATCCAGCAAAAGGGGATTATTTCCGCAGCATCCGAGCCCATCACCAGGGTGAGGGCAGGGAGGAACAGCCCCACTTCTGCAAGGAGCAGCTGGGACCAAGCTGTCACCCTGGGGACAGGACCCTAGAGCAGGTGACTGTTCCCAGTCACGGTTTTGGGGTTTTTTTTTTTGTTTGGTTGGGTTTTTTTGTTTGTTTGGGTTGTGGTTTGTTGTTTTTTTTTGGTTTTGTTTTGTTTTGTTTTTTTCCCCATATTTTTTTTTCCCCTACGAGTTCTGAAAGGTGAGATTTGCAGTGAAAAATCTTATCTTTCAATAAAAACAGCAAGGGGGGGGGGGGGGGGGGAGAGAGAAGACTACAGACCAGCACCTAAGGATGGTTAGAAACACAAAGCACACACGACTACTGCAAACTCCAGAAGAAACCACCGGAAAACACTTCTCTTTTTGCCCATCAAGAGTTTCCAAGCGAATCTGTTGGTATTTCAGAGCCCTTGGGGGCTGAGGGCCGTGGCTGCCCAGTAAAGCTCACCGGCTCGGTGCCCAGCCGCCGGCAGAGGCTGCCAGACGCCGGGGTGGCCCGTGGGCGTTGCTGGTCGCAAGCGGGGCATCGAGACCTTTAGGTAGTAAATTTTTATGACAACTCAGCAAAAGGAGAGAGGAGTGAGAGGGCAGGGGAGACTCCCAGGTGAAGACGAAAGCAGGGTGGCATTTAAATAGCCGCGCCGTGGCTGGGGGAGCGAGCTGGCACCGTGTAGCCACGGCCAAGCTGCTCCCCACCGTGCCAGAGCCACCAGTGCCCCACAGAAAGGGGAGAAGGAAACGATTCCTGCTTTAAAATTACCAAACGGCTGAAGAGACGAAGGCAGAGGATGTGAATCCTGCTCTGGGAGTGGGCTGGCACCGCTGGAGGTTTGCTTTGGGCAGCGAGCCCACGGGGTGGGGGGACCAGCCTCCCGAATCCGCGGGTTTGGCAGCCCGTCAATTCCCATCCCGCAATCCACGGCGGGGGCTCGGCCCAGCCCTTGGGAGAACGGGGGTTTTCCTTACCCTGGCGTGTACATTCCCAGGAAGTCTCCTCCCCGCCAGGATCGCACAAGGCGAAAGCAAATCCCCACGGGCTGCCAGCATCGTTTTCCCGTGACTGGGGCTGCCGGGGGCATAAGTCACTCAGACACTATGAAGGGATTTTTTTTTTTTTTTGGTTGTTTGATCATTTTACTGGAAAACAGCAAAATGCCCCAGCCCTCAGCCCGGTTTCTTTTCCTCTCCGGAGCTCCAGCAGCTCCCCAGCCAGGGACAACCATTCCTGGGCCGGTCTCATTTGCAGGGAAGCAAAAGCAGAGCTGGTTTTGGAGGAAGCAATAATAAGGAGAGTTTGTGGGCACCGCAGGCCACCGAGTAATAAAAGAAGAAGAAAACAAACATTGCAAGGGTCAGGTCGCAAAGGGAAAGGTCTGAACCTCTACTTGAAGCCACCTTCTTCCCAGCTGCGGAGAGAGGGTGGGAAAGGGGAGAGCCCCATCTGAAACGCAGCAGATGTTACAGATGTGCTCGGGCCAGAAATCCCACCCTCGCCTGAGAAACCCACCTCTCGCAGAGGCTTCACAAAACACACAAAACAACCCGCTTCCGATGAGGCAGCCGGACCCGGCGGTGGGGGTTCCCTTGAGCAGCACGGAGGGGTTTTACGCAAGGCCCTGTCTTCTCTACAAAGACATCTTGCCTCACGTTGTCTGCTCCCTTTTCTTCCCCCCTGCAGAGCTCGGTAGCTGTCATGGCTGCTTGACACAGCACTCAAAAAGCAGAGCAAGGCACGGCCACCCTTTTCCTTCCTGCTCCAGCACAACCCAGGCGACTCCAGTCCAACCTGGTGTGCTTCAACCGGGCACCCACCAAGCAGCAGAAGACAGTGGGCACCACAAACTTACACCACCAAAGCTACCTCCGTCACCCCAAGCGTTGCTTCAAAACAAAATCTGCGATGCCATGGGAGTAGATGGTTCCGCTTTCCTCC
>JAOXJM010000052.1:46442989-46461664 GCA_026413425.1 Tringa solitaria
GGGGGGAGCTGGCAGCCCGCGGGGTGCCCAGGGGATGCGGGGGTGAGGAGGGCATGGGCATGGGTGGGTGCGCGGGGTCCCGGGGGTGCTGACAGCCCTCGGGGATGCTCAAGGGAGCTTGAGGGCCCTGTCAGGGGTCCAGGGGGTCGCTGGCAGCCCTTATACGTGGTCCGGTGGGTAGGAGGGTGCTCAGAGCCTGGGGGGTGGGTGATGGCAGTTTGCGTGGGTGCCTGGAGGTCCCATGGGGGTGCTGGCATCAGGCGTGGGTGCTCGGGGGTGCAGAAGCGTGGTGACAGCCCCCGTGGGTTCTCAGGGGTGGCTTGAGGCTCTGACAGGGGTCTAGAGGGGGGGTGGCAGGCCTAATACGTGACCGGGTGTTTGGGGGGTGCTCAGAGCCTGGGGGCTGCTGGCGGCTTGTGTGGGTGCCCAGAGGTCCCTGGGGGTGCTGGCATCAGGCGTGGGTGCTCGGGGGTGCAGAAGCATGGTGACAGCCCCCGTGGGTGCTCAGGGGAGACCAGGGGTGCTGGTAGCCCCTCTACGTGGCCATGTGTGCGTGGGGACATGCAGAGCCTGAGCGGGTGGGTGCAGGGGGGGTGCTGGCAGCTTGCAGGGGTGTCCGGAGGTCTCTGGGGGTCCCAGCAGCCTGTCAGCAGTCCCTCAGGGTGCCCAGGCCCCACGTAAATGTGTGGGTCTGCCAAGATCCTGCATGGGCACCCAAGGGGGGGTGTGCTGGTGGTGCCTGGTGGGGGTGGCTGGCAGCCCACTGAGGTGCCCCTTGGAGTGTCTGGGGGTGCAGTGGGGAGGGGGGGGGGAGGCAGAGCCCCCCTGCAGTGTGCACCAGGGTGTGAGGTGCTGCGTGGCACAGCAAGCAGGGCAAGCTGGAGGGTGTAGGGAGCCCCATACTCTGCGGGATACAGCCATGCTGCTGTTGGGGGGCTGCAGGGTGGAGAGGGGAGGAGCAGGGCAGCATGGCTGGGGTGGGAGCTGCAGGGACTGGGGGGGGCGAGCAGCCTCCCTGTGGGGAGAAGATGGGGTCGGGGGCACCAGGCCGTGCCGCAAAGTGCTGGAAAGGTGAGCCTGGAGGTGACTTTGGGGCTGGGAGAGCACTGGGTCACACAGGGACAAGAGGACAGGCTCAGCTGATGTGGCCATCGTGTTTGGATGATGTCCTGCCAGCCTGGGCATGGCGATCTGGGGAAGGGGCTGGGGGATGTGGCAGGGCTGGCTCTCTCCCTTGTGCCACGCTCAGCTGGGGTACCACGCAGCGCTTTGGAAATAAAGGATCCCTTCCCGCGGATCCGGGAAGAGGCCGTCGGTTTTGCTGTGCAGCTCCTTTTTTTTTCCGGAAGATTTGGTGTTGCCCGTTCCGCAGGCAGCTGGGGAGAAGCTGGCGAGGGTCAGCAGCGAGTCGCATCTTGCTTTTTGACTTCTGGCGTGGGGCTGTCACTCCAAGGGACAAATTGCTGTCACCACCCCCCCCCCCCCAGCTTTCCTAGGCGTTTCACTCACCACAATGAAATTGCGTGTGCGTAGGGAGGGGGTGTGTGTGAAAAATGCATATGAAAGTCACTGAGGAGTCAAATTTAAAGTGGAAACCGAATGTGGCTGTTCCTGTGACGGTTGGGAAATGATGTAGTGGGGGTTTTGCTTCGGTTTGAAATATTCATTTTGTGGATGAGGCAAGTTTTGCAGCTTCTTCTTGTTGATTGCGGGGGAGCTGAGTGCTCGTTCCCGGCTGCTACGCAACCTTTAATCCAGACACAAAGAAGGCAAGTCACGATGAACGCATTTCCCTGGCTCTTCAAAGCAAAAAGCAGCCAGGCCTGCTTGAGGGGGGGTGGAAAAATAATAATAATAGTAATCATGGGGAGCAATCAGGCAGACTGATGTAACAGTGTTGTGTTTTATCTGGAGGATGTTGCCGTTGGGTACTTCAGATAATGTGCAGGCCATCTCTGGGGAGGGGTTAGCCGTGCCTGACCCAACCTGGCACCCCCTCTGCCTGCTCTCCTTGCCCACTGGTGCTTGGCCAAGCCTCCCAAGTCTCTCCCCTGCCCCACGGGCCCGTCACCGATGACAAATGGCTTCTCACGCTTTCCTTGTGTAAACTAACGCTGCCGCTCTTCCCGGTGCCTGCCTCGCCGGGCGGCCCTGCCCGCGGTGGAGCCGGTTCAGGGCACGATTACGTGGCCTGGCTGGGAAGGAGAAGGCTGGGGAAGGGTGATGCACAGGTTGCCTTCGGCTCCCTGCCCTCCAGCCGGGCTTGCCACTGCTCTGCGGGTTGGGATTGCGCAGGATGCACCGGCCCTGCTTTCCGTTCCCGCTCTCGCCCCGTGGTGCCGGAGGAAACAAAGCAGCCTGGTTGCATCCTGGGCGACTGGGATCTGGGGCAAGCATCCAGTCGAGCAAAGTCCCTTGTTCCCTGCTTCCCTTCTGGTCGGAGGAAGGGGATCCCTGCCAGCGAGGGCAGCTCTCGGCTTGTGTTTGCACTTGGCAGCCAGGTTGGCAGAGAGCGGTGCTGGGCAGGGGGAGTGCCTCAGGGTCGGGGTGAGGGGGCTCTGGGGATGGAGCAGGACCCCAGCAGCCCGGGCTGAGCTTTCTCTGCCCAGCCAAATGTTTCGGTCAGTGCCAGGGCCGCATCCTGTGGGTGCTCGCGTGACCCATGGGGCGCCCGAGGAGCCTTCTGGCAGGAAACCAGCCCCTTTGTGGTGGTGATATTTCTCTGCTGCTTCCGTTTGGCCCTTGTCTGGCTCCCCACCAGCAGCAGGGGATGGGGAGGACTGGGACTTCTGGGGTTGGTGTGATGCCTGGGACATGACACCCCAGAGGAGCCTTGGGGTGAGTCCCCAGGCTGTGTGACAGGAGCCTGACGGATAATTTTCCTGCCTCCAGTGCCCCATCCCGGTGGGGACTCAGGGTTCTGGAGGTGGCTTGGGGGGCTGGAGGAGGCAAAGGCTTATTTTGGGAGGGGGGCAGAAGGCTGGGCAGAAGTAGCAGGAGCTCTTCAGGGCACACGTGGGAATCAAACCAGCTGACTGCTTTCCAGCTGAAGGCAGGAGGCTCGTGTCCTTGTTGAAGGCTTGTACTGGTGCTGGTGGCTTGTAGGACTCTGCTGGGGCTTTGGTTGCAGCAAGAGCTCTGGGCTGTGCAGGTGCTTCATCCTGGGAAGCCCCGTAGTCCTATAGGCACCTCTGTGGCTGTGAAACATTTGGGGGTGGGTGGTTTGCTGTCAGCACATGGGCTGTGCTCCCACCTGATGGAGCATAATCATTTTTTAACATATTTTTTAAATAGAAAACTCCTCAAATAAAAAAAAAAAAAAGAGAAGTTAGGAAACTTTCCCTTCCCTGGCAAGAGTGAGCTGGTCCCGTGCAGCAAACTGTGTGCGGGTTAAAAAAGCGGTTGCTTTTTCCTGGCCGTGCTTCTGACAGCCCCGGTCCTGAGCGCTGGGGCTGGGGACACTGCCGTTGTGTGGCTGTGGTGCCACCCTCGCCACCCCTCAGCTGGGGTGCACGGGTCCCTCGCCCAGCACGAAGTGGGTCACATCCCGGCTCTGCCCGCAGGATCCCGAGCCCGTTCCTGCCTGGGTGCGCCCGAGGAACTTGCTGGGGCACGAGCTGGTGGGAATGTGCCATGCACCTTTGACCTTGGGACATGCCAGATTACTTGGGCAGGAAGCACATTGCTCTATAAAAGCCCTGGAGGAGACCTTGCTCTGGCAGTACCAGCTGGTCTCTCGGCACAATGGCTGACCCCAAGGAGCTTGAGAAGGGGGGTGTCGAGCTGAGCACCCCTAATGCAGCTCCCTCCACAGGGACCATGTCCACCCGGCGCCTCCGCAGCGAGGACTACAATGACTACAGCTCCACGGATGTCACGCCGGAGGGGAGCCCGCCCGGTGGCATGAACGGCTTCGGCCACCCCGAGTCCTACCAGCGCTTCGGGGAGAGCAACGGGACAACGTGAGTGATGCTTCTCTCCCTCCAGCACCTGGGGAGGGTGGAGGAGGTAACGGTGGCTCCCTGCTGGGGGATGGTGGAGCCACGGTGTTATGGGGAATCCCTCCTGGGGGTGGTGGTGAGGGCAGAGCTGTGGTCCTGCTTCCAGTGGGGTGCTGGCACTGAGTGAGCAGCTTGTCCCGGTGTTGCTCCCTGTTCTCCGGTGAAGCTGAGCTAACTGGCAGTGAGCAGTGTTTGATGCTTTTCCCAGTATTCCCCCACTCCAGCGTGATTCCATGGGAAGCTGTGGCAAGCAAATGGCACATCCAGCTTCAGAGGATACCTGAGCACGTTGCAGCCATTCCCTGGGGGCTTCCTTGTCCCTTATTCACCCAGGTGGGCAGAGGAAGGACAGCTCTCTGCCTGAGGGTGACCAATCTCTTCAACTCAGAGACTTGTGCAGCATCTTGGTGCTGAGCTGCACTTGTGCTGGGATCACTCGTGCCCACCCAAACTTTGTCTGTTGAATCTTTGCCTCCAGTCCTTTCCTGGGTCCCACCGGGCTCAGCTGGGTCAAGGGGATGGGATCCAGAGCTCTGTGTTTGTCACTGCGGCTCAGAGCAGCGCCTGGACCCTGAGCAGGCTGAGCAGAGGCTGAGACTCTGCGTGGGCTGGGTGCAGGTGTCTACTGATGATCATCTCTGCATCTCATCTCCCTTAGGTGGTACCAGACCCTGATCCACCTCCTGAAAGGGAATATTGGCACGGGGCTGCTGGGGCTGCCTCTGGCTGTGAAGAACGCTGGCATCCTGGTAAGGTGGCTCTCAGCCGGCTGCTGTCCGTGGGGCAGAGCAGCCTCGGGGCACGGTGGCTTGTCTCCCTGCCAAGATGCCTCTTGGTGGCATCTTATGAGCTTTTGCACCCTGGGCTCTGTGGCTCGCTTCGTTTGCTGCTGAGACTGTTCTTGCCGCTCCTGCGTTGTTTCGGGGCTCTTGAGGAGTTCAGTGTGTGACCTGGGACTGCGATTTCCTCTGCTGGTGTCAGGCTGGGTGCTGGGTCCCTGCCCTTCCACCCAGCTGGGTGTTACCTCCCTGCCCCTGTGGCATCAGCCCCTTTCTCCCAAAACGCTCCGTGCTGCGCTTAGGTGGCATCTCCTCACCCTGCTCCTGGGGGTGCTAGGTTCAGCACAACCTGGGGGCACCTCGCTGCCTTGCTCTGGGTTTCCTCCCCCAGCAGTGCAGCGTTCCCGTTGCTCAGATTGAGAAACAAAACAAATTAAAAAAGAAAACTTCCTTCCTTTGTCCCGACCGTGACCTCTTTGTCACCTGTATGATAGTGATGTGCAAGATAGTGTGGAAAAACAATCCTGGAAGCGCTTTGCTGTGCCCAAACTGCCCCAACTTGCTTCTTTTGCATCACTCCTGCCAAGCTTGTGGCTCTCTGTGGGGTTACTGGGTCCTCGGGGGCAGGTTCCCGAGAGCAGCACCCGAGCTCCCGTTCAGCCTCCAGCGGTGTTTCGGCTCGGTGAGCCCGTGGGTTTTTGTCTGGATGTAAAAGCCATGGTGCAGCTCTGCCTTTGGCCATCAGAGTGCAGCCTTCCCCCTCTCTTCTCCTGCAGCTGGGTCCTGTGAGCCTGGTGGTGATGGGAATCGTGGCCGTGCACTGCATGGGCATCCTGGTGAAATGCGCCCACCACTTCTGCTACAGGTAAGGAGCAACTCCCTTTCTCAGCTCTGCTGCTCCTACGGCTCTTCCTTCCTTCCCAACAAACCCTGTGGTTTTTCTGAAGCCTCCCAGCAGCAAGTTGCCCGTGTCGAAGCCTCGGTCAGGAACTGCTGCCGGGCTTTTCCCCAGGAGCTGTTTTCCCCATTAATGTCACCGTTTGCCTCGGGAACTGGCAGACAGGGCCGATGTGACGTCCCTTCTCTCTCTCTTCTCCGGACAGGTTCCAGAAGCAGTTTCTGGATTATGGGGGTGTTGTGGTGTATGGGCTGGAGTCGACTCCCAGTGCGTGGCTGCGGACACATGCCATCTGGGGAAGGTACCTGTTCCCGCCCCCCCTCCAGATAGAGGGCTCCTCTTTAAGCTCAGCATGTGCTCCAGAAGAGCTGGCTGGTCTCTGAGCTGTGTCGGCAGGTGACCATAAGTGACATAAAATGTTAGTTGGCTCACCTGCCCTGAGTGCTTGATGTCCCCCGGGGGGGTAAGGTTGAGGTCTTTTGACCCAGTCCTGTCCCCAACTAGATGTGGCTTATACTAAAGGGGTGGGAGAAGTAAGTCTCGGCAGCATAACAAAGGGGTGAAGAGCATGTCCTGCAGTGCTGGCCCATCCTGTTAGACATTGAGCATGTCTGATAGATGCTACCAGCCCTGAGGATGTCTCAACATCACACAGATGTTGCGCACAGATCATGCTGCACATCAGATGCTGGGAACATCCACCTATTCCTGTGTCTGGGGAGCGTTGTCTCCGGCTGTGACAATTCAGCAGCAGACTGGAGATGCTAAACGTTCCTCCTGAGGCTGGCCCAGACCCTCTGGAGGGAATGAGAGTGGGAGATAGGAGAGCTTGAGGTCTGTGAGGTTAGATGGAGGTACAGTCCTCTTCCCTGAGCATTGAGGAGAAGCGACCTGGGTGTGCTGCGACCTGCACATCTCAAGCCCTCATTGCTGCAGTGTTCGAGTGCAGCCCTCAAGCAACCCAAGTGAGCTCTTACTTCTGTATGGCCTGGCTAACAAATGGTCTTTTTTCTCTTCTAGGCGTGTGGTGGGACTCTTCCTGATCATCACTCAGCTGGGTTTCTGCTGCGTGTACTTTGTCTTTCTGGCTGACAATCTGAAACAGGTTTGATTTACTCCCTCCTTTGTGAGCAAGGGCCAAATGAGACGGGGTGTGGAGGTGCTTGGGTTCTTCTTAGCTCCCGTGTCACAGCCCTGTTCTCCCCCCAAGGTCTGCTTTCCGTAGCTGATGCCCCTCAGGAAGGTACTGCTTGTCCACCTGGCTATTTTGGAGGATTGGTTTTCCCATTCAAATAGGGCAGATTTGTCTGAGAGTCCCTGTGAGTTTGCTGTGTGAGGTGCTGGAGCCTTCCCTGTCACCCAGGGGAAGTGGAGGCTCTTCCTGGGTTAGGGAAGGCAGGAACACGGTGAAAGCAGAGGGACTGTGCCTTGGATGTCCTGCCCATCTCAGTTAATTGGTTTATGGATACTCTCTGTAGATGGTAATGTGTCATGGGTACCAGGACCTGCTGTGAACCTCCCTTCTCCCTTTCTTGCACCTGTTTGCATTCCGGTTTCTTGCCTCATCCTGTGGCTCTGGAGCTTAATTACATCTTTAGGGAAAGAGTTGCCTTCTGCCAGGCGTTGGGAGGAAATAAACAGAAACCCTGAACTGCTTGGCTGGCTCCAGTGTTGTGAGAAACTGTGAATAACAAGTCAGTTTTGGAATTTTTCTGGATGCGGAGAGAGGACTGTTGCTTGTTACTTTTCGCAGTGGGGATGTTAAACGGGGAGTGATGATGCAGGTGGTACCTCAGGTTGAGGTGCTGCTGTGCAGGCCAGAACTTGGGTTTGGAAAAAGGTTTTGGAGCAAGCTGTGGAGAGGCAGGGCAGGCTGGGGCCCAGGGGAGCACTGCCCCATGGGTGCGTGGCTCTGAGTGTCCCATGGAGGAGGCTGATTTGCACAGAAACTCTTTAGCCTCTCCTTTGGGGCAGGACTTGCTCTCGATCAGGTTGAATTAGCCCTTTGCTGCAGTGGTGAGACAGTACCTGGTAGCCAAACCGGCTTGGTCCTGGCTGTATTGGTTATCTGCAGCGTGATCGGTGACCTCCCAAGCCCATGCTCTTGGGAGGGATGGCTCAGCCACCCATTTCCTGGGGCAAAACTGTCTCTAGAGGTGACCACATGGCCTGTAATGCCTTTGGGATGAAAGACCCCAAGGAAAGGATGATTTCCCATGAAGAAAGTGAAGTTAGGGGCCAGCAGTAGCTTCCCGGTGCATGGGAACAGGGCACTGGGTGGCGGAAAGGGGTGTGTGGTGTTGAGTGCAATGTGATGTAGCAAGAGGAAAAGGACTCTTGGATAAATAGCACTTAATGCCTCTTTCCTCTCAACTGGGCACGTGGGCAGTGCAAACCAACCTCTGCCCTCGGTACATACGGCTGCTGGGTTCACCTGCCTGGGCTCGGGCAGGTTTTGCTGTCTCAGCTCATGTGCTGTAACTGTCCCACCTCTGATCCTGGTGAGGTAACAGGGATTTGCTTCGAAACTACCTGTGTTGCTTTGATTTTAATCGGCTAGCTGGGTTTGAAAGTGAGCTCGTGGGGTAGTATTCTGACCCACCTGGGATGGGCTGCCGAGATCTGCAGCTGTTAGGCCTGTATGATGGGGTTCATCAAGCCTTTCTCTGCTTCCCCAGGTCATATCTGCAGCAAACGGGACCACCAGTGACTGCGCCTCGAACAGGACGGTGGTGATGACCCCCACCATGGACTCCCGGCTATTCATGCTTTCCCTCCTGCCTTTCGTGGTTCTGCTCACGTTCATCCAGAACCTCAAGGTCCTGTCCATCTTCTCCATGCTGGCCAACGTGGCCATGCTCATCAGCCTCATCATGATCTACCAGTACATCGTCAGGGTAGGTGCCTACAGCTCCCCTCCCTTACTTCTGTGATGCACCGTGCTTTGGTGGGCAGGAGGAGATTGGAGATGGATGTTTGCACACCATGGGATGCTGCACGCTCCCGTGGGCACAGTGGTTATCCTCTGCCCTGCAGGGCTTTCCCTGCCCCGTGGGGCTGCGACGGGGAGCGGTGGGAGTGGGCCGGGTCCTCCCTGTCCTCCCCGCGTCTGAACTCTGCGTGGGCTTTTTTCCAGGACATTCCTGATCCCAGAAGCCTGCCTCTAGCAGCAGCCTGGAAGACCTACCCTCTGTTTTTTGGCACTGCCATCTTTGCTTTCGAAGGCATCGGGGTGGTAAGTCAGCGGGTGGCAGCGGGGCTGCCGGCACGGGAGGCTCAGCCCCTGCTCGGGCTTGCCGCAGCACCTGCTCTGCATGGCAGCTGTATTTGCAGATGAACTTCTCTGACGGTTGCCCGAATTCTGGGTGATGCTGTTAGCTTTAGCCTCCAGGGGCTGTCTCCTGGGTCAAACCCTGTTGCTTCCCTCTGGAGCTGGAGGAGCGCACGCTCCAAACCTCAGGAGGTTGGTTGCCGCTTTGAAGGCTACCATATCTGCCAGCAGAATTGGGCTGTGCTGGGAATCACACTGGCAGCTGCCTTTGCTGGCTGACCTGAAACATCCTGAGTCTTGTTACCAGCCTGGATCCTGAAGCTGCCTAAGGGTTGGGGGGAGGGACAAGAAGTATGATACAAACCAAAAAAAGTGATCCATTCCTTCCCGCCCTGCACCGAGATCTCCCTTTGGCAGCCGCGTGGCCCCAGCCTGCTGTGGGGCTGGATTTGCATGTGCCTCTCACACACGATGCTGTAAATAGACCAGCTGTGTCTGTGGAAAAAAAGCTGGGTGGGTGGAGAGCTTAATGGCTCCCTGAGATGTTGTGGGTTGTTTCCGGGAGCTCCCTTCAAAGAAGGAAAAAATGTTTTCATCTCTTAATATAAGCTGGCTCTGTAAACACGGGGGTAGAGAGGGCCAAATCCATTACAGGAGGAGTGTTTGCTGAATGCTGTGCAGAGGGCTTTTGCCAGCAGTGAGGCACAAATGTTCTCTTCCTTGCATGACTTGGAGGTGGAGAAGCAAATAAAAGCTTTTTCTGGTCCTACCCTCCTCGCCAGCTCTGCCATTGTGTCTTGTCTTGAAATTCCCACCACCCCAAGGACAGCTATAAAAATGTTTGCTGAAGTCCTATATTTGGAAGCAAGTGTTAGTAGTGTAGAGGTGAGGGACTCGCTTCTGTCCTTCCTTTTTTTTTTATTGTCTTGCCTGGTTGAAATCTTGTCCGGACAAACTTGATAGGAGAGGAGAAAGCATCTTGGTCTTTCCAGGGTCTGCTTGGAAAAAAGAAATGATGTAACATGATGGACCTGTCCCAGTGGGCATGGCTGTGCTGTTTTGGGGTGCAGAGTGTAATACAACCAAGGTATGGGGTGGATGGCATCGCCCTAAGATGCCAGGCAGCAATGGGCACAGATCCTGCCAAAGGGAGGGAGCAGGTCCCTTCATTAAGGCAAGGGCAGGACTTGCCATGCCAAGCGTGAAGGTCTCAAATAGGAACAAAGGAATCAGACCTCCAGTGGCTTTTTCAGCTGAGTTCTTCTGGGCTGCGTGTGTGACCATCCCGTCCCCTGGCATGGGGGGCTGTGCTTGGCCATGGGGCTGCCCCTCCTGCTTTCTGAGGCTGAGGGGTATAGAGGAAGGGGTCAACCTGATGCTCTGTCCTCACCCTCTTCCTCCTCTCCCAGGTGCTGCCTCTGGAAAACAAGATGAAGAAGCCCCAGCAGTTCCCAGTCATCCTCTACGTGGGGATGACCATTGTCACCATCTTGTACATCAGCCTGAGCGTCCTGGGGTACCTGCGCTTTGGGGCAGACATTCAGGCCAGCATAACACTCAACCTGCCCAACTGCTGGTGAGTCTGGGGGGGTGAGGGAGGAGGGTCCTGGCCAGGGAGGTGGGAGAGAGGGCAGTGGTTCCTCTCTACGTGGCTCCTTAGGAGAACTCATCTTGGGGAGCTTGGAGAAGGATCAACCGTGCCATAGCCAAACTGTCCAAAGGAGCTTGTCAAGGGCTGTCTGATCTATGGGGTGATGAGGCTCATTGCTGTGGTGTCTGAGCCTGGTCTTGGCTCTGCAGCTCAGGTTGTTCCTTGGGGTCCCTGGTGGACCCTGCCTGGGTAGATGCAGCTCCTGCTTTTTTCTTGGAGCCTTGTGGTGTCTTTTGAGGGGGCTAAGCTATGCTCTGTCTGGCAGACATTAAACACAACCCCTGTGTGGCCGTATCAGGTTGTTGAACAGTGCAACAAGCACATCTCTCCCCCAAATGAAGCACACAGAAAACTAAACCCGAAGCTGGGAGCTCCCAGAGGGGGTGAGATGTGACGTCTCTAGGTGTGGGCTGCATTCCTTGTTTGCAGCCCTGGAGCTCAAACTCCCACTCCTGGGCTCCGTGTTGTGTCTGGCTCTGCTTGAGCCAACACTTTGCCTGTGAGCGCTGCTGCTGGGAGGATACCCCTTCCTTTCCGTGGGGGCTGAGCTCTGCAGCTCCCCAAACCTGTCTGTTCTCCTCTGGGATCTGGTGAGACCTCCTGAGATGCTCTGGTCACTGGCTGGAGCCCTGTGGAAATACACGTGGCCTGACTTTGTACCTGCTTACCCGTAGGGGTTATTTCTCTTCTCACTGGGGCTGGTGGCTGTTGCAGCAGTTGGCCAAGCTGCGTGCAGCTCTGTCCCTGGGGGCAAGTGGTTGCTCAGTGTCGTGGCTCCATATTCACTCCAGAGGAGAAATACAAGCAGCTTCTCTTGCCTTTGGGACAAGAAATGTGGAGCATGCAAATACTGAGAGCAAACACCTTTTCCAGCTTGTTCCGCTTGGGATTAGAGAAAGTCCTGAAAAAAACCCCATCTCTGTTGCCTTCTGTGTTGCTTTGGGATGTCTGTGTTGCAGGAGCAATTGCACGGCAATATCTCCTGCACCTTGGTGTGGAGCTGGGGCTGAGGGCTGGCTTTGATGCCATGAGGCTTCTTAGAAAGCCGTCCTGTGGTAACACAGATTCTCTGGGTTTGCCAAAGAGCGCTCTGGAGTTCAGCAGTTTCTCTTTGATGTCTCTGCTGGCTTGAAATCCCGTGAGACCAGAGTGAAAGCTGGAGCTGGGGGTGCCTGTCCCCCTCCCCAGCCCATCCTCTCTGCTCTTGGCAGATGCCCAGCACCGTGTGGTGTGACTTGCTGCCTCTTCCCCACTGACAAAGTGGATTTTGGGTAGGACTCAAACTTTGAGTCACTGGTGGGTTTCCACATGCTGACCTCCTAGTGCTGTACAGCTGGGGCTTTGGAGAAAGCAGGGATTTTGCCCCCCCCATCCCCTCACCCCCCAAAACATGGAGCCTGGTTTTGCTTTAATTATTCAATTTAATAGTATTTAATTATTCAGTTTGGGTGCGTGGAGTTTCATTCATGCTGGATCTGTGCGGTGACTGAACTGCTGGATGCTGGTGTCACTGTGGCAGAAGGTCCTGCTCCTGCTGAGAGCCTGGCCTTGTCCCCTCCAGGGGCTGGAAGCTCTGCCAGATCCCTGTTCTTGGAGAAGAAGGATGGGGCTGGTGGAAAACCATGCCTGTGTTGTAGTGGGGTCTGAATCCCACCCTGCCAAGCACAGTAGGTGTGAATCCCATCTGCTCAGCAAGCTGAAGTGTGTTGTGGAGGGGGAGAAATGCTATTGCCACTCCTGAAGGTGGGAGGCAAGTCAGATCTGGGTCCTGGGCTCTTCAGGGCAACAGCTTATGCCCCTAGCCTGGAACAACATCTGAGGACCTGTAATGCTGCCCAGGGGTTTCTGTGGGAAATCTCAGCTTTCTTTGCTCTAAAGGATGATGATCATTTATAAGAAGGTAATGGGATTTCTGTGACTCACTGGGCTACAGAAAGATCCTATTTCAGATGTTTCTAGGGAGTGTCCATGCTTTCTGTCAAAGCGCTTTTCTGAAAAAGAACTGTAGGGATTTTCAGATAGGGAGAAGAGAAAAGCCCTTTGGAAGCAGTGCCCGGGGAAACCTGGGCACGTGCCGGGCTGTCCTTGGGGAAGAAAGGCATGTGGTGGTCCTTGTGACTCACCAGACAAAGTGCTTTGGAGTTTGTGCATGTTTCTTCTTGGCAGAACATTCAGTTGAGGCTGTAAATATTGGACTTGGGTATGGGTTATCCAACATAAGGGCTGGGATATTTGGGCTAAAGCCTTGACCGCTGCATTCCCATGTGTTAAACTGTAGGTGATGGGTGAAGAATTGCTCTTGAAATGAGTGTTTTGCCCATCCTGCTTTGCCTGTGGGTTTTGTGCCCGGCAATAAAAGGTGTTGGGGTGCAGGAGATGGTCATAAGGGCTGTGGGTGAGGAGTCATGGGTTTTGCCTGGAGCATGGGAGACAACCCGAGGATTGTGGTGGAGATCCTACATCCTTCCTTGACTGCAGCCATTGCTTGGAGGTCTCTAGAACAGATTTGACGGACGGGTCGGGAATTGTTGAGTTGCAGAATGACTGAGGACTTTTCCAGCCTCATTTCTCTGTAACCACAGCTTCCTCAAATGAGGAGTGTGTCAGTTCCTAGTGCCCGGCTCTAACCACGACCTCCGAAATACCGCGCTGCTGTGCAGAAATCCTTCCTTGCATCCTCGGAAGGGTTGCTTCACCCCACTGTCTGAAGAGTGAAGAAATGCTGTAGTGAGGGGGAAGATGTTTGGTCACGTACGTGTCATGGTCCATCCTGGCTGAAACCATGGCAGTATTGCTGGCTGGAGGAGGGTAATGACAGAGCTTTCGGTCAAAGGAGGGGGTGCTGTTCCTTGCAGCTTCTTGGGATGGCCTGGCCTGGCTCTCTGGGCCAAGCAGGCGGTTCCTGTGGTTGGCAGAGAGCCCTGCATAGACATTTGTTTTCTGTGGGTCAAGTTTAGTGCTTGAACTCTTCCTCTTCTTGATAATTAAAATGCCCTTTGAGCTTGTTACCCTGGTTTTCAGCCTGTACAGAAGCGGTACCCAACCTTTTTCTGTACCTTTTTTTAGTAAGGTTTCTTAATCACAGACTGTCTTGGAGCATTTTATTGCTTTACAGCATCATTTAGCTGGAAGTACAACGATAAGATATGCTGTGGGGTAAATGGCTCAAGGCTGCTGTGCACTCAGGTTATGTGTGGTCGAGTGGGCGCACTCTGGACTCTGTGATAGCTTTGTCTTAATTTGTCTATGGAATTGCAGGGTATTTTAGGTTGGAGAGGGTATCATGAGATCATCAGGTTCATTCACCTGCTCAAAGTAGGGCCAACTTAAATTTTGAATATCAATAAGGAAGGAGGTTCCCCACCTCTCCAGGCCCTTGTTCTGGTGCTTAACTACCCTTGTGGGATGCAGCTCTGTCCTGGTGCTGCTGTTTCTTCTGTGGTGAAACTCTGGAGAAGTGCCTATCTCTGTCTTCTCCGTGCCCTCCTATTAGGTAGCTGAAGACAGTAGTAATAACATCCTCATTAACCTTCTCTTCATGCTGAACGAGCCCAGGTCTTGCAACCTCTCCTTGTATGTCATGTGCTCCAGCCCCACCTATCTCAGTCGCCTCCACTCCACTCACTCAGGTAGACCAATGTCTGTCTTGTCCTGGGAGTCCCAGGACTGGACACAATACTCAAGATGCTGCTCCACAAGTCCTAAACAAGGGAGTAATCCCTACCCTTAACCCGCGGTTTGTGCTTTTGCTAAGACAGCCCAGTATGTGATTGACCCGAATCACTGCAAGGTCCTGCTGTTGGCTCACATTCAGTTTGTTGCCCACTAAGACTTCCAGGTCCTGTTTTCCAGGCCAGGGGGGAAGTTGGGCCCCAGCCCTTCCCGTGTGTGGGATTTTGTGTTTGCATTTGAACTTTGGCTGTGCCACCATGTTGTTTAAGGTCCTGCTTGGAGGGGGGACCTTTTCCTGATCATCCTGCTCTTTTAAAGATGGCAAAGTGGCTTCAGGCTGATGTTGCCCACAATCTGGAATACATCTGTTCTGGTCCCATGGGCTTGCATAACGTCTCAGTCATTTAGGGAATCTTCATCCTCTGCTATTGGGGGGAATGTTTGACTCCACCAGACTCTGCCACTAGTGTTCAAAGTTACTTGGACTTTTTTGGTTTGAGACTGTTGTTGTAGCAGCTGGATGCTGAGAGCCAACATGCAGAAGGTCACTGTCTTGGGCCCAAAGAAGGTTAAAGGGGTATAAGAAGGCAGGAGGAGCCAGATGCCTTCCTCATCTTGGATCCACTTCATGTTTACCCAAGTGGTATTGCCAGGACACGTTTCCTGCTTGGTCACCATGTCTTGAGTCAGGGAAGTGGTAGGACCATATGTGGTGTAACTAGACATCATTCCTTTTTTGGAGAGGCTTTTTCTGCCACTGGGGAGCTGAGGGCAGAGACAGGGCTGAGAGGTGGCTTTTTGGCCACCAGCAACAGGCTCTGTGCTGCAGCCACGCTTGCCCCACTGTCGCATTGCTGTAGGATGTGGCATGTGGTGAGATCTGCCTTGGGGTGAGCTCAAGGTGCTGTTTGCAGCCTGTCTGCACTCTGCCTTCCTTCTGCAGAGCCCAAACGGCACTTTTAACTGGCTTCCCCTCAAACATGCATTATGCAGCATTCCAAAAATAGCTGCTCTTTTTTGGTTTATGGAGAAGGCTGAGTTGCAGGTGGTGGTGACGTTTGCATAACGTTTGCTTTGTAAGCCCAGACTTATCCCAGGGGTGCTGTCCTCTTCCCCCTTCTCAGAAACCAGATCAAAATCTGGGAAATACTCATGACTGTGGCTGATAAGCCTTTTTGAAAGTATTCTTCATCTCCTGTTTTAAGATGGAGAATAAAACCCAGCTGGTTACAAATGGGAGAAAAGGAGGGTTTTTTTTTCCTTTCTGCAGCTCAGAGGTTGGATTTTGTTAGTGAAGGTCAGGGTGAGGAACCTCTGGATGCATGAGGGATGCAACTTCATTCTGGGTCACCAGCCAGAAGTTGGGATTGCAGGGTCCTGGCAGTACCGGTGCTAGTGGGTATTTGGGTGTTGTCTGTATGGAGTAATCATGAAGACGGCCACCCTGTGTCACCACAGACCTGGTGGAGTCCAGCCTGGTCGAGTGGAGAGGGTGGTGCGGAGCCTGTATCCCTCTGAGGGAGCGAGGTACCTGGAGGTACCTTCTTTGTGCAGCCAAGGGCAGTGCTGAACACGAGAGCTTCTAGAAATGTAGGTAGGTGCCTCAGCTTGTCCAGGAACAAGTCAGGCTCCTGGTCCCTTGGCCAAGGACACCTCAGCTTTCCCTGTCCCCTTGAATGTTAAGAGCAGGACAGTGGTGGTTTGTTTTTTTTTCAAGTAGCTCTCAATTTCTGTGCCCATGAGATTTCCCAAGGGGAAGTGGCACTTGAGAGCTGCTGGCCCAGCTCCTGGCCTTATGCAAAGCCAGGGCTGAAGCCTCTGATTAGGTGTGGACTGCCCCGGCTTGGAGGTTGCACCGTCTCCCCTTGCACAAGAAAAGTCTGGGTGGATTGAGTGCATCTCCCCTAATTTTCCAGGAGGGTGCTCAGGAGGGGACACTGTTTGGACATGGAAGTCTTCTTGGCAGAGCGTTCCCCTCCTGCTTTCTGCTGTTGATGTTGTGGGGGGCTGGAGTGAGAGCATGCCTCACTGGGTCTCCTTCTTCTCGTTTGCAGGCTCTACCAAGCTGTCAAGCTGCTCTTCTCCTTTGGGATTTTCTTCACGTACGCCGTGCAGTTCTACGTGCCCGCTGAGATCATCATCCCTCCCCTCGTCGCCCGGGTGTCGGAGCGCTGGGGCTGGGTGGTCAACCTGCTTCTCAGGGTGGCCTTAGTCAGCGTGACATGTGAGTAGAAAGCAGCTTTTCAAAGTTCCCCTATGAGGACGTGGTGTCTCCTTCCCACCGTGGGATGAGGTTGCTGAGATCCTTCACCCCTTGCCGTGCTGCTTCTGGCTTTGCTACTAAACCCCTTGCAGTGGGGAGTCCCCTGGAGTCCTGCCCTCCATAGAGGGTGTGGAGCCAGGCTCCTCATGCCTGTGTGATGGGGACACGGCTGCAAAGGGGTCACTCACCACGAGGAAATGGGTGTATTTCTACACACACATTCATTGCAGTATGTAGCACAGCAGAAGACAACTGACAATGGTACGCAACCTGTAAGCAAAGCCCTGGTGTGCCTGTGGCCACTGGGCAGGTCTGGCTGGATCAGCTCCAAACGGTCCCTTTCCCTTGATGATGTTTGGTGCCTGCAGTGAGACTCTGGGGGAGCAGGCTGGTGGGCTTGAGCCTGGTGGACCTTCAGGAGAAGTGTGAAGCAAATCAGTTGCAGGAGTGTCCGATTGTGGCTGGCTTTGATTCCTGAAAACCTAGATCCTTGTGGTTGTCAGCGGAGCTGAGACGCTTGACTGAGGTCCCAGGCGTCATGTGCTGAAAAAGAGCTTTTCTCCATGGCGTGATGCTGCTGATGTGCCAGAGTTGAGCATCAGGGACCTGGCCTGATGTCCCAGCTGGCTTTGGTTTGGGCTCGAGAGGAGCGTGATGCTAACTGGAGGGCAGTGGAGCTGGCTGAGAGCAGGGTTCTGCTGGTTTCTGGGCTGTTGCTAACGGTGGGACAGAAATGCTGCATTAACAGAGGTGAGCAAAGCCCCATCTTCTCCGTGTTGAGTTCCTGAAACATGTTCTGCCTCAACACCCACAGCTGGTGCAGGGATGAAATTCTGCCGTGCTGCACCCTGTGCTCCGGCCACCCCGTTGCTGGTGGTTGAGCTCAGAGCCTGCCTGTGAGATGGGAGCCTCTTCTGGAGAGTGTTGGGGTGTGCCTGGCCAGGGAAGCGAAGGCTTGGAGTGATGGGGTGGCTTTAGGCACCGGCAGTGTCTGTACCCTCCTGTTTGGGGGTAGGGAGGCAGCAGTGGTGTTGGTGGAAGCATGCTGGTTCCTTTGTACCTCCTCCCCTTACCCCTCCATGTAAGAAATTGCTGTGGCTGTTGGTGAGGATAAAAGAAATTAGGGGGTTTGCATGAATATTCATCGGATGATTTTGTGGCCACAGAACAAGCCTGCATCAGGCTTTGGCTTCCAAAGAGAGGATGCAATTTGGTGTATGGGTGTCTTTTAAGCTTAGACTTCAAAACCAGCACACTTTAAAACCCTTTGAATTAATACCTGCAGAAAGCACAACCGTTGCCCCTGGAGGCTGAGGACTGCAGCTGGTGCTTCAGTTCTGCTTGTTTTAGAGGGGAGGTTAATGATTTTGTTTACTTTGAGTCCAAAGAGCGGTGTGGGGTGGGCTGAGGATGCTGTTGGTGGTCGGCTGCTCTGCTTTCCCCACACTGCTGGAGTGGGGATGCTGCTTGCAGCAGAGACCTCCTTTGGCCCTGTGGCAGGGCTGAGCACCGGCATAAACTTCCTCCAGGTCAGCTCAGCAAGACCTTTGCTGCTGTTCTCCCGTGGTGGAGGGGTGGTTCATCTCTAGGCTTATCCAAATGACAGCAGAGCTAGAGTGGCGATGATGTGCAGGACAACACGTCTCCGGTTTGTGTCTTTGCCCACTGTCTCCCAAGCCTTCTATCTCCTGTGGTGCTGTGGGTGATCTTTGGCTCAGGGGGGCTCCAACAGCCGTTCCTGCCTGTAGCTGATTGCCAGAGTGAACAAATCCCTCCGCTAAGGAGCCTTGAGACATCCCTTCTCCACCGAGGCTGTAGCTGCCGTGGTTCTAGGTGTCCCCTATTTCTGAGCAGAGCTTTCAAAGCAATAATCCAGTTTATTCCTCTTGGTCACTTTGAGCGCTGAAGTCTGCTTTGCTTGCAGAGGATGCTCTTCTCTCCTACAAAAGCTCTGGTTGCCTTTTCCTCAGGATTCGTTTGTCCAAAAAGCAGCAGCGATGCTCTCCAGTGCCGAGGTTGCTGCGGACGGGGAGCTTCCTCAGTGTGTGAGCGTGCCAAGAGTCACCTTGATGAGACTTTATTTTAAATCTGCTCCCCAAATGCTGGCGCTGCGGCGCCCCAGAGGCTGTGGGCTGGTTGG
>JAOXJM010000052.1:46469550-46528451 GCA_026413425.1 Tringa solitaria
CGCTAGTCCTTTCACACCTTCTCCACCATGACTGCTGCCATGCCTACAGTGCTTGCCCTCCTCCTCCTCCCTGTGGCCAGGGAGCCTGGGGTGGGAGGAGGTGGCAACGCTGTGGTCCTGCATGGAGTCCCCTTGGCAAGGAGGCGGGTTAGTCATTGGCATCCCAGGAGCATCCTCCGTGTCCTGGCAGTGGCTAGAGCATTTCCCATCTGTTTGCAGCAGGAGCACCATGGAGGGCAGCAGGGGAGAAAGATCCAGCCAAATTACCTCCCAGCTGTGCAGGGGGAGGTGCTGCAAGCTGGGGGGGACACACACACACATAAGCCTCCCTTTGGTGGCACGTGCCAACTCCCTGCACACTGTTCTGCGTGGAGATGCGCTTCTCGAGGATGAGCCCCCCTCTCCCCCCGCAGTTAAAACATCACCTCCTCGCAGCTCCCGTAGTCACTCTCCACCATGTCGGAGCCCTCGTAGTTGGGGGGTGGAAGGGGCTGGGCTCGGATGCTGGGCTGGTGGCCCACCTCGCAGTCCGCGTAGGAGGGCTGGGCCACGCTGAGCCGCATGCTCACCCTCTTGTAGCCGGGGTCGGGCTGGTAGGGGATGCCCTCGCCCTGCACCAGTTGGGCTGGGTAGTAGCTGATGGCCGTGTATTCGTTCTGGCACTGGGAGGCTGCCACGTCCACGGGGCCGAGCGGCAAGAAGTCCTCCAGGTTCTGGTTGCTGTAGCGGGGCGGGATGGGGGCCCGCTTGTTGCTCTGGTCCAGCGGGAAGGGGAACCCCCCGTAAAGAGCGACTGGCTCTGTTTCCGCTGGCGGAGGGGGCGGTGGGGGTAGCGGAGGGTGGGAGGAGGATGCAGGGGGGCCTTGAATGATCTCGTAGTGGGAATATTCCTGGACGTCCGATGACAGGTACCGGGGGGGCCAGTAGGTTGTTTCTGCTGGGTAGACTGGAATAAAACAGAGTTGTGTTAGCTGCAGTTCAAGCTGCTGTTTTCCCTCTCTCGCCCTCCTGCTAATTCCTTCTGTAGATTCCGAGCCCACAGGAGATGTGACAGACCGGGGAAGAGAGGAGACGTGGGGACAGGGGAGCTGTAGTTGCTGTCGTGGGAATTGAGGGGAGCTGAGGGCACCCATGGCCGTATTGAGGCAGTGTTCCCACCACCCTTCAGCCATCCACTACTCTAGCACCCAAGAGACACGCTTCATCACGCTGTTTGGATGCAAGAAGCTTGCATCCTTGATGAGGGGATGGGGGCAGAGAAAGTGATCCGCTGGATCTCTTCCTTTCCCTGTAGTTACTCTTGTGAACTCTTCTAACAGCATCCTTTGGTGAGGAACTCCTGGATGGAGGGAGAACAGTAACCTTGCTGTCTAGAGCCATGTAAAGTGTCTCCCTCTGCCTGGGAGCGTTCATACAAATGCCTCCACTAAAGCTCATGCTGACTTTTAGGTTCTTAATTCTTTCCCCTTCATTTCATTATTCTCTTTTTATAAGGTCTTTTGACCCGGGCTATGTATTAATGGTTTCTCTGCTGATTGTGTATGAGACCGAGCGGGTTAAAGCTGAAAACTGGGATGTAGAGGTGAGCGGGGAGGGAAGAGCCAATAAAGAACCCATAGCAGGGCTTGGGCAGCACTTGCTTTGCTTGGCTTTAACCAGTGCTGTTGGTCCCTCGAGTTTGCAAACCTTCTATCCACTTTGCAGAAGGAAGAGGGATGTGTAAGAGCAAGACAAAACTGTGGCTACTGACCCATCTCTTCCCTGGCCCAGGTGCACTTGACGAAGGACTCGTTGTCAGAGTTGGAGGGGGGTGCGGCGGGGGGCAGGTTGGGTGCCACGCTGCACACGATGGTGCCCCGGTGCTTTGGGGCGTTGGCCGAGTTGAAGGTGACAAATTCGGGGGTGCTGGTGGGTTTGCGCTGCTCCGGCGTGCCCCGGTCCAGGTTGTTGCGTGCTGCATCGCTGAGGATGTTGAGCTCGATGGGGGGCACGGCTTGGGTGCCCACACCCACGCTCTTGGAGAACTCGCTCTTGGAGAGCAGGTCGGGGTCCTCCCGGGCCACGGGCTTGTGTGTCTTGGCCCGGTGGCGATAGCGCTTGCGGATGAGCACGAAGGCAGCGGCCAGGATGGCCACCCCCAGCACGCCAGCTATGATCTCCGCGATCTCCTCGGGGCCCACCGCCCACTGCGTGGGCACGATGGCGGGGGTGATGATGGGCTGCGTGCAGTAGTCCCCCTGGTAATCCGATGGGCAGATGCAGTGGACGGAGCCCTGGTTGCTCACGCAGCGCCCGGCGTTTCGGCACGGGTTGTCTTGGCATTCCTCGGCCAGCTTCTCGCACCTGTGGGGAGGAGAGGATGGAGACAACCACCGTCAGCCTAGGGATGCAGCTAAAACTGCCTCATCCTGTCCAGGGCTCTGACTTACACCAGCCAAGGATGCTCCATCCTGGTCTGCTCTCCCTCCCTTGCTAGGCTCGGTGCTACCTGCCTCTCCTGGCAGAGGACCGTGATCCTCGAGTATAAAATGATGCTTTTCAGGAGACAATCTTTTTACAGGATGGTCCTATTTTTCAGTCATATGCAACAAATTAAAACGGGGGGCTTCCTGCCTCGGGGGAGTATTTGGAGTTTCTGGGGCTAACACCGCATAGAGAGATGTTCCCATCCTATTAAAATAGGGAGTCCAGGGTCACTCTGAGATGTGTTAATATTTCATGAAGTCTTATATGTCCTCCAGGCTCTATGGGGTTTCTGGGTGATCTGTGGATGTCTGCAGTTTGCAGAAAACATTTGAGGAACATTTAGCCTGAGAAGTGGTTAATGGGCATCCTCACTAACGAGGCTTTTTTTTTTGGCATTTTATGGAGCATCTGCAGAACTGAGACTGAATTTCTAATTCTCTGTCCTGCTCCACCCCACACAACCTAAACATTCCCCAGTAGTATTCTTCCAACAGTAATGACATCTCCATGCCAGGGAGAATATGCAATGCTTTGTTGGCTTTCCTTCCTTTATTTTTCTTGTTCCTGAGCAAAGTCTGTGAGGTTTGGGCTCCTCTTGTTTCTTACTCAGTGTTGCAGGATGTGTGAGCTGGTGTGTGCAACCTGTACCCACAGGCTCGGGCTGGATGACCGGTGATTTCAGAGATTACACTGCCACCTAATGCTCAGCTACATAGTTTTATTCCAAGAGTTGCACAAATAATTTCTGCCTTTGCATTGATTTGAAGGATGAGTGTTCATTCTTGTTAAGGGACTCAGGCAGAAGGATGAACTGGATGTGATGCTGTTTGAGCCTGTTCGATGCTCTCTGGGCATCTCTCTCCAGGCTGGGCTGGAGGCAGGGCAGGGGGCTGGGGGACAATGACTTGGGGGTGTGCGTGGCTGTGGTGGGTAACGCTGAGCAGCAGAGCAGCCTCTGGGCCTGGGTTAATTCTCCAGCTGCAGGTATTTGGCAGGTGTGCACTGACATTTCTCGTAGGGGCAACGTATCCAAGCTGCAACGCTGATGGTGAGAACTTCAAAGGGATATGAACCGTAGGGTTCAGGGCCAAAGCCAAACCCCTTGTGGTAACAGAGATCAGAGACAGGAGAAGGGGAACGGCATCCTGCATGTGCTTTTCAGCGTAGCCCACTACCCTGAGCTGAACCGTGGCTGTGACCTGGGACAGAAAGTCCCCTTGGATGAGCTGCTGCAGAGCTGGTCCTGGGCTGAAACAGCCCCTGTAGCACCCAGGGTGGATGTCCCAGCTATTGAGGGAGGGGAAACCTCACGACCATGCTAGCCAGACTCCCCCCAGCCTCAGGGTGTCCTCCTGTCACCCGCTGCAGTGCCTGCCTGCACCCTGCTCCCAGGCAGCCCTGGCCTCTGGGAGGATGCCACCATGGCAGCTGAGCTCAGCTCACACCACGGGGAGAGGCTTTGAGCCTGCAGCAGGCATAACACCCGTAGGCATCCAAAGAACCTGCATGGAGAGGAGATTTTTTCAAAAAAAAAAGTCATCCTGCTCAGAGGAGATGGGGCACAGAGAGGCAATGACCACAGGATGGCAGAGCTCTTGTATGTCCTGGGCTGCTCAGCTCTGCCTTTGGACGCTTCCCTGCCACCATGCTCAGCTACATGCAATTTGCAATTAATCCCAGAGCATCTGGATCTGGTGAGGTCCAGAATGGTGCAGTGCTCGTTGGTAGAGGTCACGTTCTCAGCCCACTGTGGGAGATCACCCGGCCCGAAGCCCCCCCAGCCCTTACCTTTCGCCCAGGGACCAGTCAGGGCAGAGGCAGGAGTAGCCGGTGGCCGAGGGGGTGCAGGTTCCCCCGTGCAGGCAGGGCTTGGACTCGCAGGGACTGTCCCCCAGCTCACAGTGCTCACCAGAAAACAGACCAGGGCAGATGCAGGTGTAACCTGGAGAGGGTGAGAGTGCCATATAGAGACTGTATTCACATGGAAGAACCAGCAAGAACGGGGAGGATCGGTGCCTGGCACTGATGGCATCCAGAGGGCTCAGTCTGGCTACCTAAGCATAGGTATTTGGTGCTGGTGGGCACATTACAGGACCTGGAGTAGTTGCCAGATGCTGGATGGCCACTCTGGGGCAATGCAGTGGCACTAGAGGGCTATTTAGGCAACACATCAAACCTGTCCCCTGCTGAGACAGACCCTCTTCTGCTAGGGATGCGTTCAGGGCACGGCTTTATTGCATGGACAAACTGGGGGATGAATTCAGGTTAAAGGAAGGGGAGCCTGGCTGGCTGATTCACAGTTTCTGACTCTGTTAAATGCAATCCTCTGTAACTTATTGTTCTCTGAAGCCTTTGGTCCTGCCAGTTCTCGCGGTATGAAGTGCCTGTCTCAACACGCCGGGTTTCTCTTGCCTACGGGAGGTGTCTGGTCGCAGCCAGAGAGAAACCCAGCGTAACTGGGGACTGGGAGGGGGCTGCTCCTGTGTGGGCTTTTTGGCTGCTCTTTGGTGTGGCCCTAAGCATGGGAACGTCCCTGGATGCGCTGAGAACTCCCGCTGGTCACTCGGCTGGTGGTGCCACGCGGGAAGTTCAGCAAAACCTTGAAAAAAATCTTCGCGACTCGTCCGCAAGCTGAACATCCCCGCTTTGGAGCATGGAGTGAACAAAGGCAGACCTGTTTCCACACGTGTGTTAGCGGTCGCACAGCCAGGACGTGCTGGCACTCGCGTGGCAGGTGCTGGACAACGCTGGTAGGGCTGTGTGTGCCCCCACACGCGTGTTCCTGGATGCAGGGGTTCACACGGGTTTGCACCTGCGGTCCCGAGCGCTGCGGTTGATGTGGTGGCTGGTCTGGCTTTGACCCTTTCTGCACAGATGCGTTCTCACGTGGCCACGTGGCTTTCCTGGGCTCGCTTGTACAGACCTGTCTTTGCCTCTGCGTGTAATCCCACGCCTGAGATCCCTGGGCAGAGCTTTGCATAAACTTGGCGCTGCCTGCCCGTGGTCTCCACGACTGAGCCTGCAATGCTCGAGGAAGCCAAACACCCAGGAGAACCTCACAAACTACACGGTCCTGGAGCAACCCCTTCACCGCAGCAGTCTGCTGCGTGTTTCTGTACAGCTCCATATCCCACAGGCTCTTTCCTGGGCAGCCAGGCCATTTGCAGGGAAGCCGAGCACCTTGGAAGGAAACTATGGGAAGGGCACTGGATGATTATTAATGAGGGAGTGATTTTCTTGAGTTTCGAGCCCCTTCCAGCCCAGCCAGAGGGGTTTTCTATGCAGAGTGTCTCAGGGGTAAGGCTGAGGTGTGACTGCCAGCCAGGCTAACTGTTTGGTGCAGAGGCACCTCGTGTCAAACAAGTTCACCTGAACCAGGCAGCTGCTGAGTCGACAGGGCTGGGAATCTTGTTCCCAGAGGCTGAGGGCAGGGCAGGAGGAGGTGTGTTCCCTCCTCCATCCTCGCTTGCTCGCAGAGCAGGGTGTGGGCTTTGGCAGTGGCCCCAAAGAGCGCAGAGCTGCAGGAGGATCTCTTGCCCCATGCAGTAGCCCAGAAAGCATCCCTCTGCCCTAAGTGGGCAAAGTGTAAGTGGTGTCCATCTCTCTAGACGGGGCATGATGGGGAGCAGCCCCACTGTTCTGGAAGCTGGGACATGGGTGTAGGGCAGTGACACAAGGGTGGACGTTGCTGGGAGTGGTTCCTCCTCTGGAGGCCATGGCCAACTCACCCTTTCCGTGTGATACAGCTCACTGTGGGGAGATTATGATGGGAGGAACGGGGCACTGGGGTCACTGTCTTGGTACCAAAACTCTGTTGAGCACACACGCCCCATGTCAGCCCGAGACTCTTGGATTCGAGTTTACGGTTTTCCCATACCCCTTCCCATAGCCCCGGGGAGTCACTGACTGCAGTGGGAATAGATGAAGATCTTGGCTTGTTTCTGCCCAGATACTATCGCTGCATGATCCCATCTTGCCCGATTCTAGCCTTGCTAATGGCTCCTTAAGCAAAGAGGATGCAGAGGGGTGGGTGGAATTTCTATTTGCATTTGAGTTTTTGGCAAAGCTGTGCTCTCCTAGGTCATGCACACTCCTTAGAAACACCCTCCTGCCCTCCGGTCTGATGGGGAGAACCAGGATGATGATCTCATACCCCCCAGCTGCTGCCGCACTGAGTCAGCTCTCACTTGAGGTCCCCCGGGACAGGGGACCTTTGATTCTCCTCTGGAGTCGCCCCCTCGCATAGGGAGGAATTAAAGGTTGCACCTTCCCCTCCCCTGGCTGCTTATTGCTCTGCGTGGGATATTCACGTACCTCCTCCGTGAGTTTCGGAGCACATCCCGTTGTTGAGGCATGGGTTGCTGCTGCAGGCGCCAGTCGGGGAGCAGCACTGCTTTATCCCCACCTCCTCCATGACTTCCTTTGATTGCCCTTTCCCGGGCAGGAGAATCACCTCTCTGCCATTGATTGCAACCACGTCCAGGCAGCCTCTGAACCCCCGTGTGACTCTCTGGGACTGGAGTGGCTGCCGGAGGCCCCCAAAAAGCAGATCTCGTCTGCCCTGGGAGATGCTACAGGTCACTGGCAGCTGGAGAGAGGCATTTCCCAGTCCATCGATGAGCAGGCGGACAGACGTGTTCTTCACCTCCAGGAAGACTGAATGCCACTCGCCGTCGCTCACAAAACGTGAGGAGGAGAGGTTCCCAGTGTAGTTCCCCCGGCAGCTGTACCCAAGTTGAGGCACTCCATTAACCATCTGCAAAACACGTTCCAGAATTCATGGTTAGCTGTGATACAGGTGGCTGCTGTTCATGGAGGCTTTCAGCAGTTTGTTCCCCTCTCTCCCTACCTAAACATTGAGAATCAAGATGAATCCCAACTTTCAGGCTCCAAGAATTACCAGCTAGGCTCTTTCACCCATATTAAGCTTTGCATGGACCAATTAAAACCCGTCTAAGTGACCACAACCTCCTTTTATTTTGCAAAACACCATCATCTATTGCACAACTTCACCCTGGTCCTTCCCTGCAACCTTTCACCAGTGGAAAGGCAGGGAGGGAAGCTCATCTTTCCACATCACAGGGTGCAGAGCTGTGTGGTCATACTCCTGCAGCTGCTCACCCCTTCTCCCCCTTCCTGAGCCTAATCATAGCCCTGGTATTATTCAGATTATCCATAACTCTATCAGCAGTCACAGATGGACTCTTGTTCTGTGGCCTTTGTTCTGTTCTCACTTAGTGGTGGGGAAGGTGCTGGAGCAGTTCCCCCTTTGGCATGGGTCAGGATGCTGAAAGAACCTCGGCGAGGAGGAGCACTGGTGGCTTTCTCTGGAGGAGGCAAGGAGGAGTTGGGAGACAGAGCAAGGAGTTACTGTTGTACCCAGCTCCTCACCAACATGCTGGAAAGCCAGGCCAAAGCCGCTAATAGGTGTTGCAATCCAATCCTCAATCTCCAGCTGATGGGAGGAAGACAAGTTATTAAGCTTCTAAAAGCAAACCGCGCCACTGTCTACTGCATTATACTGGAATGTCAGAAAATCCTATTTGTGACCCAAGATTCATCTTTAAAACTCATACGGAGGAAGGAGAAATGAAAGGTTAGCTGTGCTGTTTCAGGGTGAAGTCAGGGGTAAACCCCTCTTTCACCTTTTCTCCTCAGTGCTTTGTTGATAAAACGTCTCTCTCATAGAAGCCAAGAGCCTATGGAGAAGGAGAAAAGAGATGGATGGAAGAAAACATTCATGGAAAGCCTGCAGAGCTTGCTACGTAACATGAGGGAATCCATCCCAGGCAAAAAAGATCTCTATGGGGGACATTAGAGACAGCGAGGAGTGGTGATGCTTGGAAGAGACTAGAAGAGGAGTGATACGCTAAACTAGTTACTAGAGTAACCTATGTAAGATGGGGCTACGCTTGAGGGGCCAAAAGCAGAGCAGGATAACAATTAATTCTTAGGAGTCCGTGGTATAAATAAATCCCAGTAGGAGGAGAGAGCAACTGCTGAAGGAAGGAAGAACTAGAGGCAGCTGGCAGATGCCATGGAACGGCCTCGAGGCAACATGTGTGTAAATCGCTTTGCACAATTGGCAGGTGCACCAGAGAGCTCTGTCACTTCATCTGGAGGAACATGATTTCACTTCAGATGGGTCTGTAGATTGGGCTTATCAATTTCTGGGGCTAGGAGACAGCTGAGAACTTGATTCCCTGGAGCAAGAACTCACAGACTGCCAAGTCTTTCCCAGCTTGCCTGGTTTGCCATCCTCTTGCTGCCTGCTATTTCTGAACATCAGGACAGTTTAGTAATTGGAAGGGTGATGATATGCATGCCCTTAGGAGAACTCATCCCCTTCACCAGACCTCTAAACCATTGGTTATGATTCTTTCAAGGCTTTGGTTCATGCCTAGAGTACAGCCCACAAAACTTAGCCTTGAGAGATTCCTTCAGTTTTTTTCAGACCAGGTGGTCTAGAAATGGTTTGATCCCTGAGATATTGTCAATAAAGTGAGTCAGGGAAGAAACGATTCACAGGCAACTTTATGGGGGAAGATTTATGAACATTTCCTATTGAAAAGCTTGTGGACACACTGTACTCCATCAATAATGAGTTTTTTCTCCCTTGACTCTGTGTGTTAGGCCTGGCTCAGTAGAGCTTCCTGCCATCTTATCCTTTCTGAGCACCATCCCGTGTGCTGGACTCTATCTGCTGAACTGCTTGGTGACTGTCCTTCCCAGAGAAAGGGTAGAAAGCTAGAGACCCTTCTTGAGAAGTGAAGTTTTTTCCTATCAGCCATTTACAATGCAGCTTAAAGTCACTCTGAGTTGGACACAGGGATGTTGTTCCTCTGCTCTTTCTCTTAAAGGCAATGGCTGTGGCAGCAGGAGCTTGTAATATGTATCTCAGGCAGGTCTCTGGGCATTGGCTGCTTTGCAGCTCCTTGTCTGTGCAGGTCTTTTATAACAGTGGAAAGAAAAGTATTTCAAAATAGGAAGATGGCGTTGTGAAACCATAAGGAGGGATGAGGGTATTCAGGGACAGGGTGAAGACTTCCAGGTAGGTTACAGTGTGTAGATCTCAACGTGATTAGTCTCAGGGACAAATGTCTGTAAGGTGGTGATATGTCCTATGATCTTGCTCTCAAATTAGCCTGAATTTAATTGCTGAGGAATGTACAAACATCTTATCCTTTAGTCATCTGCTACTTTCTTTCTGTTGCCAAAGTGGAAGAGGGAGATGGTCGTTGAATGCTGGGTAGATTGTGTGCAGCCAGAGGGAGGAAAGACTGAAATGTTCTTGGCTCTGCAGGTGTCTGAAACAGTGAAACCCTTTGAAGAAAGCAGCTGAAAAGAGTGGGGGGTTAAGAAATGGCATTTAAGACTCTTGTTTTTTTCTGTTCTGTCCATTACTGTAAAGGACCTTTAATTTGCCGTCCATTTGATTAGATGCATGACCTGACTGGCAGATGCTCTGATGCAGGTAAAGGCTGGTGATATTCCCAATCTCAGAGCTCACCTGGGAGCTTACTATTTTTCTACCCTGTTACCCCAACCCTCTAGCCCAATGTGGCTGCCTCCTCTGTGCTGGACTGAGCCACAATGCAGTCTGGCAAACACTTTGTGTGTTCAGTGTGAGTCTGACTCCACTCCTTAGGTCTGGGGCGAAGTTTGCCCTTTGCTGCAGTGGAAGCAAACTGGTCTGGGGAAAATTCCACCTGGTAAAGTCTTTGCCCTGAGAGGTGTGATGTAAGAGAGGGATGGAGAAGCAAGCTGTAAGGAAATAGGATGATGTATATCTATGATATGGTTGCATGCTGCCTTCACACCAGAGACCAGCGTGTGCATTTGTAAATTGATTTGTAAATTGTTAAAAATGATTCACTAGTTGTGGTTGTGGCAGTTGCCAAACTCTGCTTGGCTCTCACTTGGTCTTCCCAAGTCTTATATTTTAGCTAGATGAATTACTAAGGTTACGTATTATTGCATCTTCTTCCTGTGATTCCCTTCCTTGAAAGAGTAAGATACTTTTTTTTTTTTATGCTAGAAAAAAAAAAAATCCCCGTGCGTTGCAATACGTACCTCCAAAGTGGCATGGTCAGTCCCGTTGGCATAGAACACGACAGCGTGCAGCTGGTGGGTCTTCAGGCGAAAGTGCATTTGCCAGGAGCCGATCTGTGAGTGCTGGTACCAAATGTAGCTGTGGCCCCCGAACCTCACAGCCGTTCCTGGGAGGAGAATGAGTGGAAGGTCTCATCTTTGTCACACTTTGAGACTATGGACTGTACCAAGCCTTGCCTCTTTTCCCAGCCTGACACCATAACTGTCCAGGAACAGTCCCATCCATGGCAAACCATGTACCGCTGCACTGCATCTCCCACAGCTCCCATTTGGAGCTTCCAGTATTTCTTCTATTTACTCAACTGTAAAACAATATTGCAGTAGCAGCCTGGCTATTTCTGTCCTATAGCACCTTATAGGTGCTCTCAGCATGGTCGACAACACCCTTGAATTTCTTCATCCTTAATAAGTTTTTATATTATTCTATGGTATCCCCCTACCATTCCTGTCCAAGTGATGCTAATCTCTATCCCTGCTCCCTCCATTTATTTCTTGCACTATTCTAGAGTGAATATGAAAAGTATTCTTTATTTGGCTTTGCTCAAGTTTTTCAGTTAGTCTGTGCTTTGCTGAGTCTAGGATCAACACAGGAGCTCAGAGATGGAAATCCTGATCACTGAGCTTCATTACCTGCTAGGTATGGGTGATTTTCCCCAATGAGGGAGCTAGATGTTGCTGTTATTAAATGCTACAGGAGATTAATAAAAAAAAAAAACCAAACAACAAAACCAACCAAAAAGACTGTGTAAAACTTTTAAGCTCTAAGAGTCTAGATTTGACTTGGAAATTGCAGGCAGAGTTGTTGGTCATTGGGCAACTTAATTCCATGGAAAGCCCAGGTGCCTTACAGTGTACAGAACAAAAACACAATATGCCCAGGTTTATAGGGTGGGATGCTACCAGGAAGGATTGCTCACCATTGCAAGAACAGATTTGTTCCAAGCTGTGCCGTGGGGTGAGGACACTGAGCCGGGCAGTGCTGTACGTAGACATCATGCCTGGATCCAGCTGAATGGTTTCCTTGCAGACACGGTGGGCACAATCTGACCCATGACATGGCACGTGAATTGCTTTCTTCATCCGGAGACCAACGAGTTGGTCCATTTCCCCAGCTGACACAGTGATCTTATTCGCGAGGACCCGAGGCTCATACAAGGAGCCGTGTGGCTCTCCAACAGCCAAGAGCAGGTCCACTCCATCAGAGGTAGCTGCAGGCTGTAAGCTGGCCATGTGGATGTTTTGGCGCCGGGTGACAAGGATGTTTCCCAGAAATCTCTGCAAGTTGCGCCAATGGTCCCCCACAAACTCCTCAGGGGAGAGGTGGCGGAAATGTAGCACCACCGCCTTGTCCAAGGCTTCCTGCGTGAAGCACCATACGTGGACGTTGACATTGGTAGTAGCTGTGAAGGTACCATCACTGACTGTCACATTCAGAAGATAATGGCCATGGGGAAGCTTGTCCCCAGCAATGATCTTCCCATCCGCAGTCCCAACGGAGAAGAGCCCCTCCTGGGGCACCTCTGCCACCAAAGTGTACACCAGTGTGTCATGGGGGTCTCGGTCCGTGGCGTGGATCTTGCCCAGAACACCACCTCGGAAGGCTTCCTCGTTGGTGGTGATGAATATTTCCAGGGGAAGGGCTGAGGGGGCATACTGGCTCTGCTCAGTCACTTGGATATTTATAAATGCAGACGAGGACAGGGGAGGGATACCGCTGTCGGAGACCTGCCAAGGAAAAGAGAAGGATCTGTTGTAGCCACATGCTGACTTACTGTTACCTCACCTGTCGGGATGGGCTGATAAGGTCTTGTGAAGGAGAGTGCCTTGCAGGTAGCAGTGGGTGGAAGGTGTCAGGCAGCGGGTTGGGAATGAAGAAGGAATGGGAAAAGTTGGCAGCAATGTTGGACCTCTGCCTGGAGATGGCCTCAGGGAAACGGCAGCGTACCTTCCAGCATGGAGACTGACTCAGACCTTCTATTAGCAGTGGAGTCGTGCTCATTGGCTCTGATTTCCTGAGGATTAATCATCTTTAGAGATATTGCCAATCTTTGGGGTTCCATGTGTAACCAAGTGTACAAAGATATATTAAGCAGTTACACACATCAACATATTTGCTCATCTTCCGGACTGTTTAAGCCCATGTCCTACCTTTGACAATGTCTGTCTAGCATGAGTCAAGGAACCTCAAAACAGAAAAATGAGAATAATCAGATTGTAGGATAAGTTTCTCCCTAATCTTAGGCAGGTAGTAGTTGAGGTTTATAATAAAACAGTACTTAGTTTTTAGGTACTTTAATTGTTGTTATCCTTTTGTTTGTAATGGACTGCCCTTAATGATAACATTGAAAAATAATTCATTCTGCAACAATAGAAATTCTACTTTAAGAGGAGTTTAAACCACTTCTTAAATGATCAGGACGATTGGAGGAAGTTTGTAGGACCAGATGCAGGTGTCACTTTAAATGGGAAGTCGCTAGAATGATGCTGGGAAAAGCATCTGTCTAAGGAAACTGCTGACAGAGTGTTTCTCATGATCATATTACCTGATTTTATCAATGCAGAAGCTGGGCCCCAACTTCTTGTGGGCAGACTGTGTGGAGAAATGGCACCGTTTATGCGTGGATTGGATTTCTCCAAAGCCAGAGATGTTTCCATCCAGCTGTGCCATCCTAATCTCATTTTGGTGCTAATTAACCTGGGTGGGGAGTTCACATACCAGGACAGTAAGATAGGCTCTACCTGGACTTGTAATAGGTACTGTTCTTTCATTCTTCTGTTCAGGACAGATGATGTCACCAGCAGACCATTTTGGGTGACATCAAAAGCCTTCCCGTCGTTGCCCTGGGTGATCTGGAATGAATATGGTGGTCCATTTTCTGGGGAGTCTCTGTCGCTCATGATCAGCTCCAGGACGCTTGTACCCACGGGAGCATTCTCCTGAAATAGGGAAAGATGCTAGTGAAGAAAGGCAATCAAAGAGGCCCAGGGGAACCCACGGTGCCCCTAGAGCTGCTGGATCAGGAACAGGGAAAGAAATCCCACACCCCACGTATATCTCTCTAGTACTTCAGCAGTGGCAGAGACCCAGTGGTGGCAAGGAACTCCCTTTCATGGCATTACTTATGTGGCAGCTAAGCATGGACAGCTGAGCTGATGTTCTTGCTTCCCCCTTGAGTCATGCCAGCATAAGAGCAGATGAAAACATGTTTTGTCTGTGTTTCTTTCTGAGTACGTATCAGTGTTTTGAGTCCAAGCAATAACTGGGCTTCATCCAGCTGACGTGATGATGCTTGGCCACGTGCTTGGGTCTGCTCTTTATGTCGTGGTGTAGACATGGATGATTGCAATGGAGAAAAGGGCTACAGGTCAGGCTTGGAAACTGAAAAGCTCTGCACTCTCTGTACTGAAAGGACAGGAGGTGCCTGAAGCAATTGGAAAGAGAAAATGGCATCTGTTGGCAGAGTATCTGCCCCTGCAGGTGCTACCCGTTCTTTGTGGCAGTGAGCACAACATGCTTTGTCACTGTCTTCCCCCAACAGCAGGCCCTGCATGAGTACCTTAGTACCCTGAGATGGACTAGGAGAACAAACCACCTGCAGGCTTACCTGCACCACCACGCTGTAGTTGAGCTGGAAGAACCGAGGAGGGTTGTCATTGACATCAGACACGTGGACACGCACAGCGACGTCACTGAACTGAGCTGGGTGGCCGTTGTCTGTGGCTCGAACTGTCAGGGCATAACTGGGGATCTGAAGGATATGTAGTTCATGATTATTTGGAGAAATGGAAGTATGATGGCTTTCTCACATTGATGTTTTTCTGTGCTGCAGCTTGTTGAAATGCTTGAGGCTGTGCATTGCACCATAACGATAGCTTTGCCCTTGGCTAAGGCTCCCATCCATAAATCTCAAAGCCCACTGCTAAAGCAAATCAGCCTCACAACAGCTGCAGAGAAGGGAAACAACGTGCCAAAGATGGATGAGACTAAGCTGGGCAAACATCTGTCAATAGTGTTTTGAGCTGCTACTGTTTTATGAATTAGATTGTCCAGGTGACCTTTCCATCTCTTCCCCCTACCTGTTTTCTATAACCTGCTGATGCACAGAAGCAGAAACCAGCCACATTGGTTTCTGGTTTGGGCCTGATTCTCATCCAGCCAGCTTGAAGGACCAATAGAGCAGTCTGAAGCCCAGAGTTGTTACCGCTGAAGGCCACTGTGTTCCTTCCCTAAAGCCCAGCCTTCTTACAGCACTATCTACGAGTCTAGAAAATGAATGAAAACTTGCCTTCTGCCTACAGTATTACAAGTAGAAACAGAAGGTAGCTGAATATGCTGTGCTTCCTGAGAGTTTTTAGGCCCATCTGTTTTAGCCTTGAACTTACCTCCTCCCTGTCCAAGTGCTTGGCGATGCTAATTTGCCCACTTTTGGATTGAATGGCGAATTGTCCCAGTGGGTTCCCTTCCACAATTGAATATG
This sequence comes from Tringa solitaria, assembly GCA_026413425.1. Lineage (NCBI taxonomy): Eukaryota > Metazoa > Chordata > Aves > Charadriiformes > Scolopacidae > Tringa > Tringa solitaria. The sequence goes on from JAOXJM010000052.1 coordinate 46,484,607, forward strand.
TGATCTGATTGTTCATTGCTCCATCCAAGTCATCAGCTGACACCTGTTGGGAGGAAAAAAAAAGCTAGGAACCTTGGTCCAAAAGGGCCTTGCCAGGGAGGAATGAGGGCAAGACCTCCTTGACATTTAAGGGTATTGGTTTGAGCTTGCCTCAAATGAGGAGGAAGGAAAGTGGTTTACGTGTCATTCATTAGGGTTTTTTTCAAGACAAAACTCAACACAGCTACAGTGATGTCTTTCTCCCTATCCCTTTCCTGACTTTACTATCCCTGTTGATGGTGACATGGAGTTGGGCTCTGCTACTCTGCCCAGAGAAACCTCTGCCTTCCCCAGGTCGCAAGAGTATTGGCCTTCTGTAGGCATTTTAGCCCTCTTGGGAGGTCCTCAAAGCTCCTGAGCTCCCCTTAGGTATTTCAAGCTTTCATTTAAAGATAAGGCAAAGTGTTCTTCCTGTCTATGGAGCATCAGGAATTCTGCCAATCGTCCTTTTCTGAAGTCATGCTTAAATCTTAGATGTTGAATGTCACAAACCCACTGAAGTGGCTGTGTCCAAGGAAAAGAAAAGTACAAAAGAAGAGTAAATAATGCATAGCCCAAGTAAAAGAATAGGTAAAAAAACCAGCTGGCCTGGTTCATAACCATACCGTGAGGATGACTTCTCCAACTGCAGCATCCTCCCGGATATCAGCAAAATATGGATCTTGGGTGAACTCTGGTGCATGGTCATTGATGTCTGTTATGTTGATCACCACCATGGTCACATCACTGAGAGAAGCTGAGCCCTTTCTCGTGCCCTCAATGGATAAGTAATACTCGTGACTTGCTTCAAAGTCCAAGCTCCCATTTATATATAAGGCACCTGTATTGGCAGATGGACAGAAAAGGGCAGAAGATATTTTGAGTGAATGGCATATGATGTTTCTTGTAATACTGGAGATACACAGAGATGATTGCCAAACTCCCAGCTGAAAAGGTTCTGTTGACCTAACTTTGACCTTCTCTGCTTAAATCAGGATACTGAAGGTCATGGCATCACATAAAACAAGCTATAATTGAACTGATTCTGCTATAACCTGCCTCATTCTGGTATCAAGTGTTTGAAGAGGTGAAATAAACTTTCATTCTGGAAGGCCTCCAGCAATCTTGATTGGAGGAAATACGGGACAAAATAGGATGAGAGTCCAACAGTGCTACTGAAAGCTGTGACCAAGGCAGTTGGCACTGAACTCTGTCAGAGGCAGGATGAAAAGATGCGAGATGTAGATGCAGAGTTGTAAAGGAGAAAAAGGTGTGATTTGTAGATGAGGCTTGGGATGCAACATAGAAAGAAGAAAGATGCTGTTAATCTCAACAAGTGAAGAACATGGGCTTAAGACATAAAGTGAAGGGAAAAAATAGTCTGTAGGGGACAGAATGTGTATTTCAATGCTTTCCAGGATTCAGCACTGAAACTGTCACAAAATTATTCCCTGGAAATGACACTGTTCTGTGTCTTTTAAGATGTACAAACTAATGAGAAGATTGGTGTGGAAAAATGGGCAAGAGCCTTAGGGACAGAGAAGCTGGGGAAGGTGCTGTGGATGACGATGTTACAGCCAAGGGCAGAAGGCCATTGATGACGTAGCCAAGGGTTTGTTTCATGGAGTTAACCTTGGTCTTTTGATAACAGCTCTTATCAGATCGCTGTGGAAACAGATCAGTGCTTTATTTGGCTGGTAAACCTGGCCCAACACCTGCTCATGGTTAACAGATTGGTATTATCCACGTTCATTGAATGCTACCTAATAAAGCTGCCTATTACCCTGGGCTGCAGGTTCTTTGTGGGATCAGGATGGAGAGACTTTTTAAATGAAACCACTTTCTCTTGCCTTTTGAAGTGGAAAAAAATTCCCCATTCTGTTCTCCACATATTCCTCATTCCCATGGACCTGTTTCAGGTCCCAGATGTATAGCAGGAATCTCTCCATTAATTTCAGTAAGATTTGGATCACTCCTTAAGTGACTTGGCTGGCAAAATTTTGGGTAGAAGACTGTATTCCCTACCCTTTTTCTGGCAGAAGTGCAAGCCAAGTGGCGAAGAACCAGATAAGATTCATCTAAGGACAGCCTTTGATGTTGGGTCAATCCGGACCTGCTTGGGCACGAGATCATCTTACCTGTGTTTGAGTTGAGCTGAAATTTCCCGTGGTCATTGCCATTCACAATTTCATACTTGATCTCTGTGTTTTCTGCATTGTCCCTTGTCAAGGCTGACAAGTTGAGGACCTCTGTACCCACAGCCACGTCTTCTTTTACCATGGCCACGTATTCAGGGGCCAGAAAAACAGGCAGATATTCATTTAGATCCACAACAGAGACAGTGACAGTGCCCAGAGCAGAGAGGGGCTCTGGGGTGCCTCGGTCAGTAGCACAGACTGTCAGCTCAAATGCTGAATGCTGGGAATCCTTCAGAGGCTTTTCCAGACGGATCACCCCTGTTGTTTCCTCAATTGAAAAGTGTCCATTGGCAGAGTCAGACAGAGAATAGATCACCTCAGCGTTGAGACCTAGAAGGATGAAGGACAGGCTACATTAATTCATGGTAGGAATGCTGCCGGTTTTATTATTTTTATTATTATTATTATTATTATTTTTAATCCGTTAAGACTATGTGTACTTAATGACCTTAAATCCTAGGGAAAATGGAGGCTGTACAGACATCTAGTGTGCCCCTGTCCATCTGTAGGTTCAGGCATCTAGCCACCCTCACCATCAGCATCATCCGTCTGTATTTACTGGTGCTTCCCATTTTTAATTCCCTTGTTTTTAAATGTAATTTCCCTTCATATCTCTGCTTCCAAAGCAGATAAATTCGATCTTGCTTCTCTGTCATTGTAAATTCAGTCTCTGATGGAGAGGTTTATTGAAAGCTCCTTTCTTAGGAGCCTTACCTATGTTTCTAAGAATCTTTGTGTCTTCAGAAGGACCTCACAATCCACATCATCTAGCCTAATCTAGATCTAGATCTAAAGCTCCTTTTTTCCTTATTGTGCTCATTCTTGATCTCCATCTTTGGTAAAGTTTCTGTCCTGTCTGGATCCCAGACAAACCGTGTGTCAGCTCACACTCTGCATCACAGTTACAGAGCACATCCTCAAACTCTGTCTTTGCATGTTTCTACAGATATTGCACTTCCTACATGGTGACAAAAATCCTGCTAGTCAAGAACATGTCAGTGATGAGATCCAGGCACATCTTCGCCAAGATTCAATCATCTATGCCCATTGCTGTAGCCCTTCCCTAGGTTTCAAAGGTTTTCTATTCAGGATGAAAGATGAACTCTCCTAAAAAGTAAATCTCATTCTGACTCACCTTCATCAAGGTCCCTGGCAGCAACCACAGCGATGGGTGTCTTTGTTGTGGTGTTGTCAAAAACGGCCACGGCGCAGTGACTGGGGAAGAATCTCGGTGCGTTGTCGTTTGTGTCCTCTACGATCAGTGTTATATCTGCCTGGCAGGAACGGCCTCCCCCATCAGTTGCTTTGGCAACAAGATGGTACATAGGTTTCTGTTCGCGGTCGAGAGGTGCAGATGTGGTCAGTTCCCCTGTTGGAAAGAACAGGACATGGTCTTCCCTCCTGCAACTGTAGCTAGAAGAGCTCAGAGAAGTTCAAGAAAGCTGCCTTCCTGGTTGAACCGTGGGAGACAACAGCGTGGGTTTGAACAGCGTTCAATCCAGCTAATAGTGGTGATGTGTCCACACCACATTGCTTGGGGCTATTCTCAGATCACTGCCAGCCAGTGTCCTGGCAGGGCTTGGCATGGGGAGTCCTGCAAGTCGGGCTGAACTTCACACAAGGGATGCCGTCATGGGATAAAAGGGCTCATAAATAAATTATAGTTCTAAACACTTTTATAGACCCCACCACATTAAGCATTCTGCAATATAATGAACCCCGAGTGATCTCTAGGAGGATGATCATCTTGTCTGTTTGGGCACATATACTGCCCAAGGCCTGATAAGACGTTCTTTAGAGTTTAGAACTTGGGTCTTTGGCTCAAGCCAAATACTTGCTGATGTCTCCTCCTTGAGACACAGCTGTTAGCAATAGTGTCTGGTCTTCACTTTAATAATGCTAATGCCAACATTTGTAAAGAAAAATAGCAGGAAGATGCAGAGCTCACTCTCCTCTCTACTGTATTGCAATAAACCTGAGTGTTTGCCATTCCCTCTGAGCTTGGGAGAGCTGGAATGAACAGTCCTCTTGTTTGCTGAAGAGGAGATAAGTGTTGAGCCATGCCGGGAGCTAGCATTTCTTGGGAGGGGGTGAGGAAGAGGATAAAAGCATCCCATTGCCCAGCTCTCACCTGTATGTGGGCCCAGCCGGAACTCCTCTGCGCCAGGGCCGTGGAGGCTGTACGTTATCTGGGCGTTGCTGCCAACGTCGGGGTCGGTTGCTGATATTTTCAAAATGAAAAGACCCGGCAGAGCATCTTCAGAGACTCTCCCAGTGTAGAATATCTGGTGAGGACAGAAAGTGTCATTGGCACCTGAGCCATCTCCAAAATACCTTCACCTTGCATGGGGAGGAATGGACGAGCAGAATCGTCATAGAGAAGGATAAACCGTGCGGTTTATAGGGGAACATAATGTGCCTCACATCGCCGGCTGCTGGGGTGTGGACTGGGACCAGTGAGCTCATTTCACACAAGCCTTTGAATCTCCTTTGGGAAGCAACCGCTTCTGTTCTTTCTCACCATGGGTTACATCCATACCAGCAATCAGCTCTCTACAATAACAAACCTCCCGATGGGAATCTCTCAGCTTAGCAGGATATAAAAGTCAGTAATTTACATGCCCCTACCCAGGAGGCTTCCTGGCATTGTTTATCTCCAAAAATTATCCTTCATAATGCTTAGGTGCTCACTTACTGCTGGCAAACATGCTTGGAGGCTAGACTTAATGTTCTTGCTTGACATGCAGCTTAATTAAAATTGCTAAGCATAATCAAAGCAACAGGATCGTGCGAGAAGAATTATGACAAGCTAAACCCTCTTAATGTGCTTTTTCTGTTCTTTCTTCCTTGCTATTGTGCTCTCTTCTTCCCAGATGCTCCTCTCATGCCCCCGGTGTCCCAGGACAGACATCTTACCTGGCCACACTCAGGGCTGTTGTCGTTGATATCCAGAACAAAAATTTCCACTTCAGTGGTAGCCTGAAATTTCCCGTCGGAGGCCATAACCTTGAGGAGATATTTCTCTGTATCTTCTCTGTCCAGAGGCTTCTTGGAAGAAATAGTCCATTCTCCCTCGATTTGGTTAACTGTGAACTGTCCTAGTACATCTCCTTCTAGAAGGAGGTGGGAGGCAAGGAAAAAAGGTATTTACTGAGTGCTGAATATCAGAAGGGATATAAGGAAAGGGGATATAAGCGTGTCCACTGCCAGTCCCTTAGGAGACCTGAAGGACTTGCAGTGGTGACACAGAGAGGGCATTAGTGTTGTATCAGGCAGGTGAGGAGCATTTGGTCTGCCTCACAGCACAGCTGAGAAATGCCCTCCCACCTTCTCTTATCCACTGCCTTGTGCAGGCACCACATTACACTGGAAGGAGGAAACAACTCCTGATTGCAGAAAAGCCTTGGTAATGTTCTGCAGTCATGCATATTCATTGCCTCAAAACCACATTGTCTCACCTTCCTAAAGCATGTCAGTCTTTCTTGGTGCACGTTCCTGAAGGGATCTGAGAGCTGCAAATACCCTGCAGACATTGGTTGGATCTTATAGTTACAGTACCATGTATAGTTGTATTTCCTTTTAACCTGTGTTAAATGTATGTGTTTAATATATAGTTGAGCTTTCTGGGGCTAGTTTTTGATGCTATAAGAGTCAAATGATGAGAGGCAGGTAAATCCAGACTAGGCAGGCTCTAAGGTCCACCAGATTCATGCTTCTCCTGCTGATGTTAGATTTTAAATGGGGCGGAGAATCCCCCTGGAGAATCCTTCTTTTCTGGCAAGGAGCTGGTGTCCTCTGTTGAACCCATGCCATCAGGCAAGAGGAGGGAGCACGTTAGGTAATGGCAGGCAATGATGAGATCTGGCTGCAGGGCTTGTTTGTTTTAGACTCTGAAGGGCCTCACGCAGCCGGGTAAATTAAATTCACTCTCTCCCTGTTTTCATTTACTCTGCAGTGATGAGGTTGTGAATCTGGAGGCACAATGAGACCTCTTCTAGCCCTTCTTCTGAGGCTGGGAGACTCCAGCCCATGCTCAGATTCAGTTTCTGTGTGTTTGAAATCAATGTGCAGGTGAACAACGGGAACCTAGGCTCTGTTTTCACCTCCTCCTTTTTTGCTGCAGCACTTCGCTGCAGTTGTCTTTATGTTTACGGATAGAGCTTGACTGGTGCTTGTGGGTACAAATCAAAGAGAATATATGGTATTCACCATGAACATAAATGTGAATTCTCTGAAGTTTTTTAAACTTAAAAGTTTAGTAGTTGAAATTTTTAGTAGCTTTTAGTTCTTTGAAAAGTTTTTGTTAGTTGGAAGTTACTATCTTTTAAGATGGCAGAAATGCAAATACATAAATGCATTTAATCTTTCCTCCCAAAGGCTTGCAAATACCTAAAGGCTTGCAAATACCTAGACATGCCATAAACCAATAGCAAGTACCAGCATTTGTCCCCTGTTTGGGATGGTTACAATAACAGATAACAGGCTGCAGCATGATCTGGCTAAATGTTTTGACCCTGAAGGGTCCTCATTTGAATTTGAACAAACATTTTAATTTGAAGTATCTGTTCCAGGTCTGAGAAAGAACCCTTTGGGGTCACAAAGTACCATAAAATCGAGCCTCTACTTGTGCAGATGCACAACAAACATTCCTGTACAACATTTTTGTTGTTTTACAGCTGTGGTTATTTTTAGTTGGCACAACTGATGTTTCAGGGATGTAAGAGTCATCTCTAGTATTTCTTGTTAGCCAAAACCCTCATGAAGATTGACACGACATCCTCAAATATCCATCAGTCTGCGAGTGGTTAACTGCAGCCTTGTGATGTCTACTTGTTTGTCAAGCTCCATAGGAAACTCATTTCATACCAGAAAGTTATATGCATCCTATATGCATATATATAGTTATTAAAAAAATACAGGCAGGCTACAGACATGCGTGATGTGTAAACTGACTGCACTGTTTGTAGGAGAAAAAGCTGGGTCAAAGAACTTCAATATAGATCAGTATCTATGTGAGAAAAACCTTCCTTCCTGCTGTACCTCTGCTTTGGTCCTTCCAATAGATGTTACAATACGCTGTCTAAATTATTCCTCTGTTAAGGAAGCATAAATACATGTATGTGCAGTACTGTGTAATTACTTCTATATATTTTACTTATTTATTTATTTCCAAATAAATAGAACAATTCAGTGGTGGGGTAGTTATTACAATGATAATTTCACCCACTGGAGCTAGTTCCTGAAGAATTTGGGATACCCCAGATTCATCTAACTGAAGAGTCTGGCTCATGGCAGAGCTCAGGCTTCATCTGCTGCTTCTGATAGGACCGTCAGTATAATGCTATTCTGTATTGGTATTCTATAAAACAAGGTATCACATCCTCACTTTGAGATGATAACCTGCTGGCAGAAGACTTAAAGTCAGGCAAAACTCACCAGTGATGTAGCATGTGACCCGCCGGTTCTGCTCAGAGATATCTGCATCAATGGTACTCAGCGTGACGACAACCTGTCCTGGCTCCGCGTTCTCAATTACCGATCCTTTGTAGAAATCTGAGGTGAACTGTGGCGCGTTATCATTTTCATCAGAGACAGTGACCTCCACCAGGGTTTGGGAAGACAGCTGGACTTTCCTACCATGGTCTGTGGCCACCACATAAAACCGGTAGGTTTCCTGAGCTTCACAGTCCAGCTCTTTTAGTGTGGTGATCCACCCACTCTCACCATCAATGGTGAAGAGTCCTCGGAGGTTGCCAGATTCTGCTTCCAGACTGTAGGTTACCTGCCCATCACTTCCTGTGTCCTGGTCATTAGCTGTTACTTGAATAACTGTGGTTCCTGATGGCATGTTCTCCATAACAAAAGCTTTGTAGGGATCTGCCTCAAAAACAGGTCTGTTGTCATTGACATCCTGTACTTGGATGTTTATAGAGACCAGGGAGACTAGCTCAGTCTCCTGATGTGAGCAGTGAGCCATAACATCAACCTGGTACCACTTGGTGGTCTCATGATCCATGGCCTTTTTGATTTTCAAAGTCCCCGTTTGTTCGTCCAGCGCGAACACCTCGTCCTTGTTACTTTCTGTAGTGGTTCCCTTCACCAGGCTGTATATGATGGGATCCTCTGCAAAAGCTTTGACTGACCCTATTTCTGATCCCTCTGGAAGATCCTCAGATGCAGAGAATGTATAAAGGGGCTCAGAAAACCTTGGCAATGTCACCTCCCTGGGGACAATCTGAAGGTTCACTGGGACAAGGGAGTTCCAATGAGGGGGTCTGCCATCTTCAGCTTTCACTTTGAAGTTAAAGGCTCTGTTTTCTAAACCAACAAGACTCTCCTTGACCTTAATAACCCCAGTGGCAGCATTGATCTCGACAAGGTCTTCTGCCACGTCTTCCACAGAGTCAACAGAGTAAATGACATCTGCATTTGCACCTTCATCAGCATCATAAGCCAGTACCTGGATGACAGGGGAGCCTTTGCTTACGTTGGACTGGATGGACAGTGTGTACTCAGAGGCTTTGAACTGAGGTGGGTTGTCGTTCTCGTCTGTAAGGATTATTTTGACAGTGCAGAACGCCACCTTCCCACCCCCGTCCTTGGCCATGACTTTAATAGCAATGACTCTTTCTGTTGAATTTTCCCTGTCCAGTTTTTGCAGTGTGGCAATACGGCCTTTATTGTCTATGGAGAACTTCTCATGGGCGAGTTTATTTATGATGGTATAGTCTATGGTGCCATACGGGCCACCATCTGGGTCAATAGCCAGCAGTTCAATCACTTTGGTACCTATCTCAGCATTTTCTGCCAGCTCTGCCTCATACACGTTCTGCCGAAAAGAGGGGCTGTATTTGTTGGCATTTGTGGTATTGATATACACAGGTACAGTGCTCTTGAAAACTCCATCCGAAGCAGAAACTCTGAGACTGTAAGATGATTCCAAGTCCTTTTTGCAGCGGTTGAACATGGATATTATTCCAGAAGTGCTGTTGATAGTGAAATGCCTGTTGTCATTGCCTGACAGTATCACGTATTCCAGCCGGGTGGTGTCTCCGCTGTCGGGGTCCAGGGCTTGGACTTTTATCACGATGTGCCCACATGTAGCCATTTCGCTCACCTTGGCTTCATACTGAAGCTGGCTGAACTCAGGGGGGTTGTCATTGATGTCTGTCACATCCACGATTACCAGGGCATCGCTGCTAAGCGGAGGCATTCCATGATCTGCAGCTCTTACTTTCATGCGAAACTGTTGATTTTTTTCATAGTCGAGTGCTTGAGCTGTTGTTATTTGACCTGTGCTGGCATCAATATTAAAGAACTTGGTAGCCTCTGAACCATCATCCAAGATCTGATAGGAGACCACTTTGTTTCTGCCTGAATCCTTATCAGAAGCATAGAGCTGGACAACGGGGGTCTGGGCTGGCAAACTCTCTGAGACAGATGCTGTGTAGATCATCTGAGAAAATACAGGGGGGTTGTCATTAATGTCCTCTACCTCCACCTCTACTCTGGCTTCTGAAAAGGATCCCACTGCTGTGTCTGTGGCTCTAACAGTGAATGTGTGTTTTGTCTCCAGCTCATAGTCCAGCTGACCTGTGACAGTAAGGACACCAGTTTTGAAGTCGGTGCTGAAGAGTTTCAGGGAGTCTTCTTCCACGATGTTGTAGATGAGGCGCAAGCCTTCAGGGCTGCGAGCCTGTATGTGGAGGATAGATGTATACAGGGGGATGTTTTCTGGCACCTTCACTGGGTAGTACAAACTTTGGAACAGAGGGTTGGACTTGTTCCTCACACTGATCACAACCTCCTCTTCAGCATGAAGGGGAGGCTCGCCTTTGTCCTTAGCAATGACTCGGAGGTTGTATTTGTTTAAAGCTTGATAATCAAGAGGCTTCTTAAGTGAGATGTCTCCTAGGTAGGGGTCAATCCAAAAATATTTGTAGTCCTCTGCAAATGAGTAGGTAATGGCTCCGTTATCCCCTATGTCTTTGTCTGTGGCTGACACCTGAAAAAGTACGTCGCCTGGCTCTGTGCCGTCCTGCACCGAGGTGTAATATGGCACGTTCTCAAACTGCGGTGGATTGTCATTGACATCCTCTACATAAACCTTGACTGTGGCTTGGGACACCCTTGGTGGTTTCCTGTTGTCCTTCACTTCCACAGCTACCTCGTGCACATCTTGTGTTTCACGGTCAAATTTCACACCCTTGGTCTGGAGCACTCCAGATGCCTGGATCATTTTGAATCTTTCCTTTCCATTCAAAAGGGAATAGAAAAGTGGTTCATTTAGCTGATATCCCTTGACCCCAAGAACAGTGAGAGTCTTCTCATCTGTAGAGTTCTCCACCACAGTCGCTATATACACATCTTGATCAAATTTTAAGCCAGTACCTTGTGCTTGAGTTAAATTTAGCCTAACCAGAGCAGTACTCTTATATAAGCCATCACCAGCTCTTACTGTAAGTTCACGATAGCTTCTCAGGCCAGTAGCATTAAGAATGGAGATGAGACCTGTGAGTGGGTGAATATAGAAGGCATTATCAAGGTTCCCTTCCACAATGCTGTAGGTGACCTCCGAATCTGCGTCTTTTGCCTGCACTGACAAAAGCTCCATCCCTGGGTGGGCAGGTAGCAATACAGAAAGCTCATAAATGTCTTTGAAAAAGACTGGAGGTGAATCATTCACATCTTTAACATGGATTGTGACCTTGGCTGGCTTGGATGCAAATAAGCTGGGACTTCCACTGTCATGTGCATGAACGCTGAAGTGGAAAACTGGGGTGAGCTCATAGTCTATATCCGCACGACTGGTAAGCGTCCCCGTGCTGGGATCTACTGCAAAATATTTCAGTGCCTCTGGTTCCAAAATCTCATAGACCAGCAGACCATTGGAGTCTTGATCAGCATCTGTTGCATGGGTCACAAGGGGAGCATTGCTTTCATCCAAAACCATGCTTTGTGATGGAGCATTCTCCATGATCCAGCCCACAAAGGAAGGCTTGACGAAGACAGGCATGTTGTCGTTCTCATCTATGACATAGATAAGTACCATTGTGTCCATAAATGCTCCAGCCATGTTGGTGCCACGGACTTTCAACTGGTAAAAAGATACCTGCTCAAAATCCAAGCTCTTCTGAGTGGAAATAAGGCCTGACTGATAGTTCATGGAGAACACTCCATCTCCATTTCCATCTTTTATTTCATAGCTGACCGGTGACACACTTGTGGCTGAAACCTGGATCAGAGGAGAGCCAACAGCAGTGGATTCACTGATCTCTGTGATGTATTCAGCCTCAGGAAATTTTGGAGGAGTTCGATCAGAGGGTCTAATGCGGACGTGTACTGTAGCAGAATCTTTAAGCTGGGGGAACCCCTGATCTTCTGCCTTTACAATAAGAGTAAATCGCTCCTGCCTGGATGGGTCCAGTTTCTGGGCAACAGTAATAATTCCAGAGTATGCGTCGATGCTGAAGAAACCTTCCCCATTACCTGCAAGAAGAGAAATTACAAAGTGAAGAATGCAAACACCGTATTGGTTTCCATTTTCTGAACTTCTTTTCCATAGATACTCCAGATTTCAGACCTAATTAACGTCTGTTTCTTTTATTGAGAGACAACAATCTTCATTAATTTCGAAATAATTTTAATTCTAAGAACAATGAACCCATTGAGATCTACAAGCTAATTTTTAAATCAATCAAAATGTAAATTAGAGATAAATACCCTTCTAATTTGAGCGTATTAGTGGTGGCAGAGCATGTGCTTGAAGCTTTTGCCTCGTGTGCAGAACATGGTAGTACAGAGTGTACTAGTTGCTTCAAGCTCTGTCATGCTTATAATTACCAATACTTCAGAAGCAATTAAATTCCTCAGTCCTTGATCTAAATTGCAGTGAGAAAGATGGGGCAAAGGATGGCTTGTATCCTGCAAAGGATACACCTCCTAAACAGGCAATGTGGCACAGCTATAAATATTAAGTTTTACCCTTTAAAGTGAATGATGAAATAATTGCCCATTGAGATTGTATGACCCCAAAAGACCATCAACCAATGCTGAGGGGGTGCTTGCCTTTCCTCAAGGATGTATTTCTTAGTAGAACTGGTGGAAGTGATGATGACTGCTGTGGGAATGGGAGTACTTTTGCCTAACAGCTGGACAGGAATCCCTCCCACAGTTCCCATCGATGGGAAGAGCAGATTTAAGTTGATCTAACTTGTCCAGTCACATTTTTTCTTAGACCAATGACTCAACATTGAACTATCTTCCTAAGGAAGGATGCTTTTTCAATAATGTGGAAATTACCTGTTTGCTCTAGATTTCCTCTGGATAGGAAAAAAAATCACATTTTAGCAATGTGCTGCCTTTACTGATCTTTGCAAAAGCTAATGGAAGCTGGTCATCCATCTGGCCACCAGCTAGAACATGGAAATGCAGGTATGTTCATAGCCAAAACCATCTTGTTGCATGGCTCTCACCTGCCTGAAGGGAATAGTGGATTTCAGCATTGGCTCCTTGGTCCTGATCAAGGGCTCTGACTTGTATAACCTCAGTGCTCACCACCGCTGAGTCCAGTACTTCTGCTTCGTAATGGATGCTGCTGAACTGTGGAGGGTGAAGGTTGCAGTTCTCCACGTGAATGATGACCCGAACAAAGTTCCTCTTGATAGGGACCTCCTGGTCCCGTACCTGAATGACAGAGGAAGAAAAGGTACAGTCACATCAGGGAGCAGTCAGCCTTTCCTGCACCAGGCTTCCAGTAGCTCATCAGGACTCTTAGAGAGGGTGGTCAATGGTACCAACCCCTTGAGTGGGAATGAGCTTGAAAGTTTCAGCACCGAAGCTCAGCCTTGGACTTGAAATCAAACATTAACAATTATTCACTGTGCTTTCTTGTATAAGAATTCAGTGGCCCTCCAATGAAATTGGCACGTGATGGGTTCAACACGTGGTTAGAGGAAAGCAGAGTATTACCCAAATTTATCCAGGATGGTTATATAGTAAAGGTTAAGATCCTGCTTTCCTTTATTCTGTTGTTCTAGATAAAACCTCCTTCAAAGGCTGAAATCAGTCTGAATTTCTCCAGTGACCCATATATCCCAGAGAAGTTGATGGACTTGGCAGAGTTTGGCTAGGACTTACCATCACTGTTAGGGTGTGTTGTGGCATGGGCTGGGAACTGAAGCCTTCTGCTGTTGTGAGGACTCCGCTGCTTGGATCCAACTGGAAAAGTCTTGTGCTTTTGGGGTCCACGCTGCCATGGATGGTGTAGATGAGCCCCTTGCCTTTATCCTTGTCTGTTGCACTGACTTGAAGGATTTCCCTCCCTGAGGGGGTATCTTCAGGAATCCTCACCTCGTAATGGCTCTCCAGGAACTGGGGACGGTGCTGGTTGATATCAATCACATGGATAAAGGCCTGTGGGGGACACAGCGCAGTGAGGGCAGCAGAAATGTGGGAGCAGCCTGACTTATGCAGCCCTGTAAAATCTGAGCTACCAAACCCTCTTGAGTCTAACAACGCTCTGAGCCCTGTAAGTGTCACAGCTCCAACTCTTGGGGCTTTGCCATCCATGGTGACTGGGAACCCTTTTGTCCTTCTCCCCGAGGAACTCCTGTGGTCCCTGCCCTTAGTGATTTTCAGTTTGCTTCCTCTCATTTCTTTTTTTAATCTCTCCAATCTGGCAACCCGTTCAGACTGAACGTGCCTGCACTTGGCACGTGGGGAAACTGTCACAGCCTGCTGTGAAAAGCAGCAGTGGCTCAGCCGTGGTGCCAGCTTTGCTGGCTGGTGCCTCCACAACCAGCCTTCATTAATTACATGCCAAAAAGCTGACGGAGAGGGGATGTTTGGTGAAGGAAGGGAGGGGCTGGCCTATCTGAAGAGCGGCACATGCACGGAGAAATTATGCAGAAGCAAAGTCTGTGGTCTACACTTTTTAGCTCAGTCTTCCCATCTTCCCCTCTGCATTTAACAGCAAACCCCTTTGAATGGGCTGCCTGAATCCTGCCTGCAAAGTCACCTAGTTTCTTTTGTTTGGTCTCCTGCCCTGACTGTCCTGACCCCCCCCTACTGATGTGCTGACTGCATCTTAGGAAGTCCCAACCAAGTGTAATAATTTGCTTCCTTTAGCAATCCTGAACATGCCATGGGTGTTTTGCACAAGCAGGTTTTTTGACATCTGTTAGCAGCCTTGAGTGCCAAAATAAACGTAGGGATGAGATGCAAGGTGGCAGGGAATGCACACCAGGCAAGGTGGGGCTTTATTTGTTTATTTGGAACAATACTTGAAGATAGCTGAGACAGATAGCCATCCATTAGCATTGCGTTTCACAGGAATGGCAGTGTTCTTCACTCATCAACCCCCGCAAACCTCCGCAGTGAATTTCCCACGATAAGCGTCATGGATGGGTGACTCACGTTCTAGGTCTTCCTGTGCAGTGAGGGTTGGATTTTTGGCTGCTTCTTATGTGTGGAAAAAAAGGGTTGGTGAAAGATCAAGCCCTGAACACCCCTCCTGAGGGTAGGTAAAGAAGGGCAAATCTCAGTAGCCATTTTAACTAAGGCTCAGGGACATGCCTGAGAGCAGCTTGCCTCCTTTCACCAGTGCTTGTTTTTCATGTGGCAACGCAGAGGGCACAGCATTTCTGCCCCAGGGACTTCAGTGCTGGTGTGTTATCAGTTCTCCATGCACTCAGAGCAGCACAGGGCAGTGCCTCATCTCACCTCTTGCAGATACATCTGTGCTGGCTTTACATAGGCTAGCAAGTCCAGGAATACCCCGTGGCATGGTACCACGGACTCAAGCCTGATCTAACCGTGTATGTGTTTCCCTTATGCCTTAGCGTGTTTTCCCGGCAATGTTTTAGTTCATCCTGAGCAGCTGAGAGCAAGTTGAGATCTGAGAGTATGAACTGCCACCCCAGCTTGGCTGGTGGTGTAGGTGTGTCCTTGTGATCAACCAGGAAAGCCCCAAGCTTTCCTATACCATTTGTGTTTCCAATAACATAAAAAAAAACCCCTTAGCTTGGTACTTAGGAAAGACTTGGACTACTGTGTAAAGTAAGATCACAGAGTAAGGAGATTCTTGTGCCTGGCACCTGAGCTCAGTGGAGTCAGAAGGTTCCCTTTGGCACATACTCACTCTAGATGGTGTCTACTAAAGAAAAAAGCATTACCTGTGTTTTTATGGTAGTGGACCCATCAGTGACCTCTACTGTCAGGTTATAGCTTGACTTCTTCCTCGCATCGAGGGGTCTTGCAATGACCATGCTGCCTGTGCTCTTTTCAATGTCAAAATCCATGTCATCGTCACCACCTGGGATAAGGGAGACATGAGAAAAGGAAATGCAGGGACAGTTAGACTTTTGTCTGGATCAAGCTGCAGGTGCTGGCAGCCTCTGCAGGGGAAGGAATTCCAGGAGCTGCCTGGAGATATGGTGCCTCCAGGCACCATACACAAACCACAGGAACTCTTGCCCAGCCACAGATATGTGGAGTTCCAGGCAATATACCCTGAATGGGGATGTGTAGGCACTCACTCTAGCTGTTCCTCTTTGGCCACAGCTAGACTGGGGGACAGTGCCATAGGTGAGGTTTCCCCCAGATCTAGAAACTCAATACAAAATGTGCTAGATGGACATAGGAGACAGGGAGGACATGGAGAAGCTGGACAAAGGTAGTCACAGATGGTGACAAAGGAGTATGAAAGGGAAGGTGAGGGGAATTAGAGCAAGTGAGGAGAAGGAGATAAGGGGAAAGGATGCACATATGCATATGATGTCCTGGCTAGACTTGCAACAGGCAGGTTTGAACATTGATTCATGTGCAGAAGGTCTCCAGCTATGCAGCATCACAGGCTTAGTATGGATTGGTGACCAGCAGGGCTGGACAATACTCTTGCTGGCTTCCAACTCAAGGTCACACTGTGGGCATATCAGCAATGGTCTTCATTGCCACGGTTGGGAGCCTGGGAGCTACCTGAAGAAGCCCAATAGTTGAACAGTTGGGGAGGCAGACGGTGCTTCCAGGGTGAGCAGAGCCTGTTGCCTCCAGCCCAGATGGCTGCGTGGGGCAGGGAACTGCAGGCTGGAGCAGCTCAGCAGCAGAAGGCTGTCCCTCACCCTTCTGCTGTTCAGCCCTGGCGTGGCAGCTCCTTTCTTATGCCTCACTTGCTGGTGCCCTGTTAGTTCTCTATCGCGTGTGAAACCCTGCTACGATGTCCTGAGCTATGGATAGATAGAAGCAGTTTTCTGTGATTTGTCCCAGGCCTCAACTTCTCCCTTCACAACTACTGGATGTTCTGGATTCTGCTTTATTCTCTTACCAGCTAGGAAAATCTTGGCTGGTTGTTAAATGATGCATCTTCTGTTGTGGGAGAACAGCAGTGGTTGCCAGCCATCTGGACCACTACTTTTCTGCTGGGAAGGAGACAGAAAGAAGCAGAGACAGAGGAAAAGAGAGAGCCATGGACGCCTATCACTGAGAAAGGAGAGAAGGGCTCCCTTAGCATGGTGCCAAAAGGAAGGAGGAAGCCCAGGAAAGGAAAGAGATGAAGAAAGATGCTGCTTTGTCGGAGTTTTTGCAGGCACCATCAACCCCAGTGACCGACCCTTTGTGCACTGGGGAACGTGATTTTTTGAATGAGGTGCTGAAGGCTCCTGGATCTCTGTGTCACCCACTTCATTGCCAGCTACCGTGATGCTTTACTTCCCTAGCAGGGAAAATGAAATCCTGTCCTCTTCCACCAGTATAGAAACCAAGAGTAGCAGTTGGTGCACTAGAAACTGGTAAAGTTGAGGTCAAGCGTACTGGCAGGAGCTCAGTAGGGAAACGGTGGGGTAACATTCAGAGGAATATACCATTAATGCTGCAAACCCAAGCAGACACTACTAACGCCACATAAACCTTCCACTGATATTGTCTGCTCCTCGTAGCATTGTATCTCTTGTTGCTTAATTGCATTTATACGCCATTATCCCTGCCCTAGCATAGTAACGGGAAAAACTATTCACTTACCCAATTAAGGCTTTGTCTGACGAG
Source organism: Tringa solitaria (assembly GCA_026413425.1). Classification (NCBI taxonomy): domain Eukaryota; kingdom Metazoa; phylum Chordata; class Aves; order Charadriiformes; family Scolopacidae; genus Tringa; species Tringa solitaria. Next base: position 46,501,862 of record JAOXJM010000052.1, read on the forward strand.
GGCAAGCCCTGCAGGCAGTGTCAGGGGAAGGCTGTGCGAGGCAGATTGGGGCACCACTTCAAAACCCCAAATTACATGAGCACAATTTGCCCTTGTTCGTAGGACTAGTTCTGCACACGTGCTGCCTGACGAGTCCCCTGGGGTGACAGCCCACGTCCCCTCTGCCCTGGCACTGTGTATGTCTAGAGGAGGCCCTAGAGCTTCTTCACGTTTCATGTCTAAGTCATCCCTGGGCTGCTGAGTTGAAAGGGAGAGTCCCACCATTCAGGTCAGACCAGCTCTTTGAGGAATCCTTCCCTCTCGGCTCCCTGTTAGGACCATGGGCTCAGCAGGGAGGGAGCAATGGGGGGTTGTCTACAAGACCCAGCCAGACACCTGGATCCTCACAGGCTGCTTTACCACAACCAACAGTGTCACTGGATTCCCAGGAGGAGCTGGGGCTAGCATGCCCTGCCTTTCACACGACATCGGAGAACGCCTCAAACACTGGCAAGTCCCAGAATGTCATTTAAAAAAGTGTGTTAGATAATTGCGTTTGGCACTGGAGCCCTTGGACGGGCAGCTTTGCCTATTGCCGTTTAAGCCTTTTGGTGTCTGTGAGAAAGCTTTCCCGGTAGCTCACCTACACCTAAAGCAAACAACTTCATTAGCTCAGGCATGCGAGTGCTGACAGCCAAGGGAGCTGGGGCAAGCGCTCCCAGACACCGCTGCCCCGCTTTAATTTCTGTGTCTCACCTGTGATATTAAACCACACTTGGCTGGGGCCCATTTCGATGCTGATCACTCCCACCATATGGTTTACGGGATCTGTTTCCATCACAGCAAAGTTAAAATGGGGTTCATCAAAAGCCAGTGGCTCTGAGGAAGGGCCGGGCCGGGTGACCCAGCTGATGTGAAGTCGCACGTGGGAGGAAAGTGGTGGGCTGCCGCCGTCTGTTGCCTTGACCTGCCAGGAAACGCACGTGCAGTCAAGGAGAAGGCTGATTTAGCCCATGGGAGCCCCATGGGAAGCTGGTTCTCCCACCCACCCACCAGGAGTTTCAGGTCCGAGTGCACCCAAAATCCTACAAAACAAATCTTGACCCAGTGGCTAGTGCTCTGGCTGTTTTCAAGATAGAGCCGTGCAACCCAAATTCCTCTTGACCATCCAGCAAATCTGCCAAGCTCAATCCACAGCAGAGACCTGGATCTAAAGCCTTGTTGTAAGGACCCACATAGTGTGGGAGAGCTTTAAATCTGTGTCCAAGACCCATAGCCTGTTCAGACTGCCAAATGGAGGTACCACTGAAACCCAAAGACTGTTCAGGTTCACGTCCATGTCCATATGGGACCTTGGATTACTGTATTAATCTCTGAGAGTGGGTTGGACAGTTAATTTTAAATTTATCCTTCATTTTTAATATCTTCTTACCTCTACATTTCCCATCATTCCCTCCCAGTTTCTCTCCCTGCAACCCAGGTCTGTGTCATTTAAGCTGTGTTGCCACTGCTGTGTTCTCTCCATCTCTTTCTTTCTTTTATCTTTTCTTTTTCTGCAGCCTTTCCTCTCTTTCCCTCTCCACCCATCTCTTCCCATTGGTGCTCTCTCTTTCCCTCTCCTCTCACCGTGAGTATGTTGTATTCGGAGGCAGGGAAAGCCTTTCTGGAGAACACCATGCCAGTTGTGGGGTTGATGGTGAATATCCCTTCCTCCTCCTCCTCGATGGTGTAGGTGATCTGGCTGTTCTGGCCCTGGTCACGGTCTGAAGCAATCAGCCTGTAGACCGGCAATGGCATCTCTGAGGCATCTCTCTCGGGGAGCTGCACCATGAAGAGTTTGTGGGGGAAGGTGGGAGGACTGTCGTTGGCATCCAGGACTTGTATCACAACTCTGCTGGTGGACTTCAGAGCTGGCTCTCCGTTGTCGGAAACAGCCACCTGCCAGCAAGCAAAGGGAGCAGGTGACAGAGCTGCTTGTTGTGACCCCAGACATGAACAGCTAGCCTTCATCCTGATGGGTGACAACTAAACTAGGGGTTCTGTGTGGATCTGCATTTGTAGCTCAACACCTTCAGAGATGTTGCTCCTCTCCGTAGGGTAAAATCTGAAGGCTCTAGGTGGCACCATGCAAGGCTTGTGCACACAGGGACACATGCCTGCAGTTGCTCAGGACGGTGGGTCAAATCCCACCGCGAGGTCAAACTATTGGTCCTTAGGGGTCACACAACTGAAAACCTTTGCATTGCAGCAGCTTAGCAAGTTATCCCCCATCCCCACTTCGCTGTGCCTGTGCATGCTCCCAGCGTGTTGCATTGCAGGGAGAAATGGGTTATTCTCTGCCACCCTGATAGACTGCAACACCTCAAGATCCCTCTAATGTAAATACACATAGCTTGGAGCAGCTAATGATGGGGGCAGGTAACACAAAGCTACACAGCAACGTCTGATACAATGAGATAAATCAGGGTGGATTTCTCTGGCTTGCTCTTTCCCCCATAACTTATTATCCATCCTGCTAGAGGACAATTCCAGTCCTCTTCCTGCATTCCCACAGCTTCCAGAACAGGCCTTTAGCTCCAGTCTTCAGTAAGGAAATAATAAACCCCGCAGTACTGCTGCAGCTGTCTCTCAGGGCAACATACACCATTTAATTAAGTTTCCCAGCAGTTGGGAGCTGATGGGATGAGATTCTTTCTCTGTGCTCCAACTTGCAAGCAAAGCTCTTTGAGGACTTAATACACTTGTAGGTAAATAAAGCTAATTACAATCATCATTACCCACCTCTAGGATATGTTCAGCCTTGTATTCTCGATCCAGCTGCCGTGAAGTCGTAGAAATCAGACCTGCCAAGAAAGAAACCCTTTGAGCTCCGAGACTCAGCGTCCGAGGAAAGCCAGAGCAGATCAAATCCCCGTGTGCCCCACGTTGGCCTGTCCACCCGTCCTGTTTCAGCTTCCCTTTGCCATCAGAGGAGAAAGAGAGATACCCCCAGAGGGCAAGTTGTCCACTTCAAGTGGGAATCCCTGTGCGGAGGTGCTGCTCTCGCTCCTCTGATTGCAGAGACCGGGGAGGAGGGGGGACACCTCCCAGATGCCGACCTCGGTTGAGGGTTGTCAAGGCATTTGGTGAGAAAGGCTGCAGGACTGCGAAAACAAAACTTATCTTATGCCTCTAAGTAAGAGACATTCTGCATGCGCTGGCACAAGTCTGGCCTCTTAACAAGTCTCGACTCCTATTTTCCCTGTGTTCAACCTTGCTCTTTGTAATTTACAGTGTTTTGACAAAAGTTTTGCCTTCTGTCTTGGGAAATACCCTCTGTACTACCGCTAGAACAAACGCATACAGGCTAAAAATAAGGTACACAGTCAATAACAACGTTGATATATTATTTAAGCCTTGCTGAGAGACAAGGTGAATCCTCAAACAATTGGAAGATTTGAGGGATTTCTGAAAAATACACACTAGTTAACTGCAGGGAATAGGTTGGATGCAGGAGGGAGGAATTGTGGCTACAACAAACTAGAGTTTAAACAAAATAATCGTAATTATCTCTTTTTGGCCTGTCAATGACTAAGCTGAGTAGATGCAAGTGGGGGAACGATGGAGCTGAGGCTTGTGTTTCCACGTCTGGTTTGATAGTAGTCCTTATCGAGTGTCTTGACTCTTCACCTTTGGGGAAAAGCAGGTCTAGGCCACTTTCACAACTGCTTTACAGATGATGGAAATTGTATATATAATGCACGATTTTCTGACAGTCGTTGAGTCTGACACTTGGGAGTGGTTTTGTCCGTTCCCTGCATCTCCTGCTCCCAGCGGTCACTGTTGTCGTGGTGTTTATTCCTCAGGAAGGGAAGTCCTGCTTCCTAGCACAAATGAAAGGCAGGGGGAATTCTCCTGACCCCCACAAGCAGGGACACAGGATCGTGCTACTCTGGGAAATGCTTCGCGTGGGAGGCAGTGTGCATTTGCCATGGTGTGAGCACCGTGCACTTGTGCGTCCTGAAAGACTTGTAAATCAGAGTTGCACGAACCCATCTCAACTCTCATTTCTGGTCCAAAGCCAAAAAGTATTAATTAATAGTATTGTTTTCAGTTGTATCACACTTCTTTGGTGCATTGCTGTCTGAGCATGATAGGCAGGAGAAAATTTGAAATGGCTGCAGGAAACACTGGGCAGCTGAAGGAGGGAGCGTGGAGCAGCTGCTTGGAACAGGACTATCGTAAACTGTTTCCACTTGCTCTCTGGGATTATTCATATTTGGCACCGGCCGCTGCGCTAAACATTTATTTGATGCCTTTACAATCATAAATCAACACTCCTTAATGTGTTATGACAAGATGATTTGAAAGATTCTGCATGTGTGTAATGGATATTTTTTTCTTTCTCCCTATTCTTCCTCTTGACACCTCGGCAGGTGAAGAGGACCCAGCAGTGACCTGAGAGCACACTGGCTGAGGACCTTTTGAATCCCTCCCAGGCTTGTGGGAGGCTGTAGGGTTCCAATAGCTGCAAAAGTCTTGATATGCATGGAAATGCTGTCTTAGCAGGGGCCTAAAGAAGGAATTGCAGCACTGATTCACTGATGCTCCTGTCCATGTTGCCAATGAGCTGGATAGGACAGGGGGGCAAAGCCTAAAACTCCAACTACCTCAGGGAATGTTTCATAATTTTGGCCTAACAATCCCCTAGGACACATAGCTAGCTATTGACAGTGGAGCCACCCATTACCTGTGTGTACACTGGGGATATTTCTAGTCTATTGGGTTGCAAAATTTAGTTGCAACAGACTAATACCTTGTTTGCATTTGGTTACTGCATGCCGGCTGATGGAAGGTAACTTAAACCACTCTGAAGTGATTATTTGAATTTGCCTGGTCACACCCTGAAATTCTTTCGTGACCTAATGAAAAAAATGAAAGAAAACAGGATCATAGCTGAGCTTTCTAGAGCTGGAGAAGAAGGACTGTAGTGAAGGCAGGTGAGCTGGAACTTAATGAATGTTTGAACATCTGTATCACAGAAGATGCTCAGATCTCCTGGGGAGTAAGAGCTGACTCCACTCTCTGTCACTGACCTGTACCGTATCCCACACCTGTACCGTATCCCACCCGGGACCCTTAATGGATGACATTTTGGGGTTTATCTTCATATGTGTTGAGTCACAAGTCAAAGGGTTGGCTTCTCCTCCTGACCCCAGGCAAACTCCCTCTGCCCCTTACCCAGTGCTCCCTGTTCCCCTCTCCGGAGCCAGTTACCTGGCTCTGCCTTGGGATGAGAAAGCTCTTGTGGTTAACGGTTAATCGCTCTGATTCCCGTACGGAGCCGTGGTGCTGTGTGGCTGCCAAGAGGCACAAAGTGCCAGCAGTGTTCACACAGCAGCTGAGCATCCAGAGACAGGGAGACGGGGATCGGACGTGGTGCTCGAGACAAGCCAGCTGGAATTAATGCATATTTTTTATTTGTTGCTACTTGGTTATACACCCTCTGAAGCCGGAGGGCTAAAATGGAAGTGGAAACTGTTATTAAAGGGGAACTGCTGTCAGCTTTTGTGGCCTGGGGAAACAGTTCCTTGGTTCTTTCTGCTGCCCCCCAACAAGGACCCAGAAAGCGCACGTTTAGTTTTTAATGAGAGTATTTTGTGTGTGCGTGTGTGTGAGTTATCAGGGCATCCCTGCTCCTCCAGGAAACACCAGCCAGCCCATCCCAGGGGCCTTGGGATAGAGCGGGTTGTCTTTTATTTGTGTACTTGTATGTGGCCCTAAAGTTTTCTGCCGAGTCCTACAGAGACTGAACAAAACTGTCAGAGGTCCTAATTGCACTTGGCCAATTAGCCAAGCTCTGCATTCACCTGGAGGTCCAGAAATGATCCCTTCTGCTCTTGCAGCCTGTCTACACATAGCAACGGTAAAGGGGTGCCTGTAATTCTCCTGCTTGCTGCCTGGAAAGGGGAGAGAGGAAAGCTGGTCGTGTTGAAACAGGAGCAGCAAAATTAACAGTGCATTGTTGTCAGGGAAAAGAAAATAATAATAACTTCTGCTGGCAAGAGCAGGGCTGGGGTGGAGGTTGCTGGCCCCCTGCCCTTGCTGTAGGGAGGAAAATCTAAGATAGTGAAAATAGCCAGAATCAGGTTTGCAGGCACTGGGACTTTCAAAAGAGCCCAAGAAGGGAAGAGGTTGTTCTCCTGAAATCCTCTTTCTGTTGTATCACTCTTGCTTCCATTTGACCTTCTCTTTTCTTCTCCTCCTACTACCTCCCCTCTTTTTCTCACCCTGCTTTGCTGTGCTCCATCTCAGCTGGTGGTACGTTGGCTTGGGGAGCCGCAGTGCAACCATCCCTCAGATTTACAGAGCAGGCTGTGTCTGCATGTCCTTCCACACAGAGAAATTCAGGGAACCACAGGCATCCTGGGGAAACCTGTGGACACTGACACAGCAGGAGAAGCACCAGAAGAGCAAGCACGAGGTATGAGCTGGAGGTGAACAGTCCAAGTTAAAAGGATTCTCCATACAGCCTTCCAGTGGGATGCATGGCTTTTTCCTGACTCTTCCTGGGACAGCCTCCCAATTCCTCCCAGTCCTGTCTGAACTGGAACCCACTTCAGATCAGGGACTGCAAAACCTGTGCAAAACAAGCTGAAAACCTTTCCAGCAAAAGAAAACCCCAAACCCTACTATCTCTCCATGTATATCTATCCCTCTGTCTCGCACAAACACTGCTCTGCACCAGCTGCCAGGCTGGGCTGGAGAGATTCCATCGCCGATGGCAGAAAGCTTTCATCTCACTGCACAGTTTTATTCTCTCTTCTCATTAGCCTTTCATTTATTTTCCCTCTTTTTTTTTTTTTTTTCTCCACCCTCTTTCAAGAACTGAGAGCTGGAAGAGCTTAGAGCCCTTCCGTGGTAGTTCAGGGATGGTGGAGCAACCAAGTCCTACTGAGGGACAGTTATCACAGCTGTTTCTGTCTCCTTGCAAGGCCTCAGGAGGAGAAGTCTGGCTATGTCTCCACTGGCCAAATCACTCCTGTGTGAGATACTGGATCAAACACACAAGCCCACTCCATGATCAGAAATAGGTTACTTGCACAGTGTGGCACTGTGCCGTGAATAATCATCCAGGGCTTTTGTGCAGGGTTATTCTGGGTGTAGACGTGCCTGTTGTAACCATAAATCAGGACCTTAATTCCTATTAGAGCACGGGATGAGAACAAGCTTCCTCCGTCTCCTCACCCTCTGCCAAGGGGCTCCTACCAGGAGTGTCCTGCCTAGGAGAGACCCAGACTGACTTCTGGCACTCTCGTGCTCTGGCTTCATTCAGTGCCATCATGACTCATTTGTCCTTTGATGCCAGTGTGGGATAGGAGAAGAGGAGAGGTCTCCATCACAGTCTTTTCTGTGTGTAGGAATCTCTGGGTGCTGGAGGAACTCCTGATACATGCAGATTATCCCATCCTTTGCACAAATTATGTGACTAAGAGTAACAGCCTCTGTGGTTTCCTCCTGAAACTTCAATGTTTATCATTGAATAATGTGATAGAGACTCAGCTTTGTCACAGATCAGCAGCTCTGCCTACTCAAACTCCTTTGCTGTCATAGGATTTGGGATTGACCATGGAAGGAGCACTGGCGATCTGGATCATATAGCTCTCTGGCACTTCAAGAACTAAAATATTTCTGGGTCTTCTTGTGATCATTTCCTCTAGGCAGTGAAAGAAGATATGCATTTATTGCATTTCAAAAACAAAGGACATGTCCTAACTAAAAATCCAGAATAAACATCAGTGGTCTAGTAGCACTGTAGTGCTCAGATCCTTGCACTGTTTTCTCTCATCTCCTGTTCAAATCTAAGTACTTTGATTTACATTGCACTGGGATAACCCTTTTTTGAATACAACCCTGCACTGGTGTGAATGACCAGGAGCTGAAAGACCAGCATTTCATCTTCTAATGCTGCATTACCACACTGAGACCAGATATTATATTTTTATTCTATGTAACAGAGGAACTAGCATGCCCTTGTCTGCAGAATGAAAATATCACAGGGTTTTGCAATAAGCTGCCTACAGCCCTGAAATTTAGACAAGCTGAGATATTCTTTCTGGCAGTAGTAGCAGATGACTTCTCTTTAGATACTGTAAGCATGAGGATATAAATTGCTTAGTTTCTGCCAATGTTTGCAGGTAATTATTTGCTTTTTTCGGTGACATGCAAGTAAAACAAGGGATAACTGAATCCTCATCAGACTTGGAAGCAGGTCCTTAAACAACCTCCAAGCCCAGGGTTTAAAGAAGAGACTTCCAGCAACTGTCCAAGAGATACGATCAGCTCATGGGTTTTCTACAGGACTAACAAACTTATCACTCTTCACATGCAAATTACCTGACTGTAGATAGTGATGGATAGGAGATGACTCATACCTGAGAGAGTCTTTTTTGTCTAAGGTGGGAATTAAAGGGTTGGCTTAGAGGTCAGGTGTCTCATTAGCAAAAGTTCAGATTTTGCCCGTGTCACTTGTTTTGCCATAAAATATGACCGCCTTCGAGCATGGCTTTGGAGGGCTGTGCTTACGCTGGGGTGAAAGTTTTGCCTGCAGCACGGAGAAGGCTGAATTTCCTGCTCGGAAAACAAGCAGGTGCTCAGCAGATGAGGGGAGCTAGACTGCTGTCCTGATAGCCATTTCTGGTCCACAGGAAAGGCAGCGGTCATTTCTGGCAGTTAAAAGGCAGGCGGTTTCTGGCCCTATCCAAAAGGCACCAAAAGGTGCTTCTGAAGGCACCTCTCCATGGAGCCCAGCATTTGTGCAAGCTGTCCGTGGGGCTGAGTTGTGCACAGTTGTTTGGATTATGTGGGAAAGCTGCATCCAGAGTAATGCCCTGACCTGGCTACAAAGCTTCTGACAGTGGAGATAACTACAACTGCGGGTAGCACTGGTCACAGTTAGCTGGCATCTCCACTTGCGTCTACATGGTGCCACATAGAGACACCCCATGAATCTCTTGCAACCAGAAGGATTTCAGAGTTTCAGTGTAACAATTTCCTTCTAAACATCCCCCTCCTAACCAGCTGTAGAGGGCTGCCAGAGAGCCATCACACCACAGGTAACAAGTAATTGAGAGCTTCACTAGCCTTTTTCAATACATCCAGCTCCTTTCTCATCTGAGAACAAGCCTCTTGTCCCTCTGCAGTAGTTGAACTGCTTTTATCATCCACAGGAGATCAAAGTCATGCAATTAATCCTCTCCCATACTCAGGCACTGTGCCCTCCTTTCCCTCTTCTCCCAGGAGCTGATGGAGTGAAGGGCTCGGCACGGCTTTCCTTGCCAGACTGGCCCAATGTCAGCTCTGCTGGGATAGTTTGAGGAGGCTGTTTACACAAAACATCAGCGGGTTTTTGATGGCTCTGAAAGATCTGGTAATTAATCCTCAGATGAAAGATACAGCCTAGGAAGATGGCAGAAGAGGCTTACTACACTTACTGCATTAATAGCACTGGAGAACGGGTGGAGCCTTTAAATGCAGTGGGACTCATTTTTATTAATTCTGCCTTGGTCTGTCTCAGGAACAGATAGTCACCTCCAGAAAGGTGTTTCCTGGCTCAGGCTGTGCAATATGGCAGTTGTTTATAAGGGGGAAGATTAAAAGCAACTGCTTGGTTCTGTTTAGGCTTTGAAAGTAGCGTATTTGTGTCATTCTAAGAGCCACCTAGATGCAAATCTAGCTTGAGGGTTTCAATCAGCCTCCCCACACAGCGTATTTGGAGACTGGAACTTTTGCTGCAGAAGGAAGTTGTGACAAAGGCAGCTGTGTGGGCTGTTTATATTGAATATGTAATATCCTCTGCACACTTGGAAGCCTCAAAAATAGATGCTGAGTTGGGTCAGTCTTACCTGTAATGAAGTTGATGTCAAAGAGTCCTTGAGGATTTCCGGTTAGGATGTGAAAAGTCAGTTTTCCCTCTGAGCTAGAGTCTGGATCTAAGGCATCAAGCTGAAGGACGGAAGTGTTTGGCGGGGAATTCTCCATCACAGAGGCATAGAAGACAGGTCTGGACATCTGAGGTGGGTTGTCATTGGTATCGGTGACTTCAATATAAATTTCAGTCACGGAAGACAGAGGAATTGTTCCCAGGTCAAGAGCTATCACTGTCAGCCAGTAGTGAGATGTTACTTCTCGGTCGAGTGGTCCTATGGTCCTGATGGTGCCTAGAAGAATGACAGAAAGTGCTTGTGAGGGATTTAAGTAAGCAATTCAGATCACTTTGTCCCTAATGCCAGACTAGTCTGTGTCGCTTGTCTGTGTCTCTAGTCTGCTTCCTGGTCTTTGCTGTAGGTATAAACTGTGGCACTAACCTCGTATGGGTGTGAGATTGTGTGGAATGTGAGGGTTTGCTTGTGCTAAGAGTAATTTAGTACACAAGTGAAAGGGAAGACCTCAGTATTTTCATGGAGGACAGAGATTGATTTTCCATTATTTTAGGTAGACAAACCCTGCTTGCTCCTCCTCAGATACAGGGATGCGCATTGTACCTCCCTGCACAAGCAAGGAAGATTTGAATGCATGGAACTTTGTAAAGAGAGAGAATATAGAAATGCCCTGTTGGGTCAAGAAGTCAGGCCAAACACATCACGTAGCTTAAACGTTTAAGCTACATCATTAAACTAAGCTGTCATTACCTGTGTCCTTTTCAATGTGGAAGACGGACAGGCCAGTGCCCTCTCGGAGGAAATATTGCACCTCTCCATCTTTCCCCTTATCGATATCTTTTGCTGTGACCATCATCACTGATGTGCCCTCAGGGCTGTTCTCCTGCACCCAGCCTTTGAAGACAAAGGAGGCAAAACGTGGTGGGTGCAAGTTCTCGTTGACATCAAGGATGTTCACTTCCAGGTGGCAAAGGGAAGAGCGAGAGAAGGGCTTCCCACCGTCACTGACCTGCACGGTTAGATTGTAAGAGTCCTTCTTCTCATAGTCCAGCTCCTTCTCCAACCGGAGAGCCCCGGTCAGTTTATCCACATGAAACATCATCTCCTCATCATTGATGAGGCTGTACCTCACCTCACCCCCAGATCCAGCATCTGGGTCAAAAGCCTCCAGAAACAGGAGAATGGTTCCCACGGGCAGGTCCTCTGGGACCTTCACACTGTTGAGGGCTGGGAGGCATTGTGGGGTGTTGTCATTTACATCCTCCAGAGTCACAATGAGATCCGTAACAGAGAACAGCTGGTAGCCTGTTTTGGGCTGGTCTCTAGCTTCTATTTTCAGCACATAGGAAGGCCACAATTCTCTGTCCAGGGCACCTGTAACTGTCACTTCTCCAGTGATACTGTTAATGGAAAACCTATCAGTGGGAGTTAGGAGAGAATATTTTACTCTCCCGTTGTCATCTGTATCAGCATCTTCTGCTTTCAGTTGAGCTATTGTTGTCCCTGTTGCTACATGTTCTGGTATTGCCACCCAGTAGGCACCTTGTGGGAATTTAGGAGTGTTATCATTGGTATCCAACACATTCACAGCCAAGAGTTTCCAAGATGATTTTTGTGGTGTGCCAAGGTCATACACAGTAATGTTAAGAATGTAGAAGCTCGTTCTTTCATGATCTAAAGGAGAAAGGACTTGAAGGAGACCCAATTCCAGGTCAATGGTAAAGCAACTGTCATCATTTCCATCTGAGATCACATAGACCAATTTTCCGTTAAAACCAGTATCAGGATCAATAGCTGAAAGGTCAGCAATAGTTGAGTTGATGGGAGCAGTCTCTATGATATCAATCGATCGTGGAAACCTGTCATCAAACTTTGGAGCATTATGGTTTATAAGGTGTAAGTTCAGAGATGTTTCATCATCCTGCCCGTGGCCTTGAGACTGAGACTCAATGGAGTGTATGATGGTTTCTGTCAGTTGTTTCAAGACTCCAGTTTCCTCACACTGCATTTTGACGGGGAGACCTTGGCTGACCACAGTGATATTTACAGATGTTGGCAAAGCGTAGTTCTCTCCATCTGTTGCAGTTATTTTCAAAGAGTAGAAAAGTGGTGGTTCAGAAGGAAGATCTCGCAGAGATATTCTAAGGGATATTACTCCAGAGATGGGATTCAGTTCAAAATGCCGTAATTCATTCCCAGACTTGATTTCGTATTTGACATGCTGCAGCTCATCACTGTCAATGGCAGAGACCGTGGCCACAGGGTTCCCAACAGGAAAGTCTCGTGGGATGGTGCCACTGCAGCTCGCTTTCTCAAACACAGGAGCATTGTCATTGACATTGCTCAGCATGAGGGAGACGTACACCTCCGTTTCATGGCGGAAGGGTGAACCCCAGTCAGATGCCCAGACTCGCAGATGATACCATCTCTGCATCAACTCATAGTCCATTGACTTGGAGGTGGAAATGATGCCAGAATAGGGGTCAATGACAAAGGGAACCGATTTCTGGTTGGCTATGGTGTAGGTGACAAAGCCGTTGTCTCCTTCATCTTCATCTGTAGCCCTTACTGTTAAGACACTGGTACCAGGAGGAACATTTTCATCAAAGGCCCCACGGTATGAAGACTGACTGAAACTTGGAGCGTGATTGTTGCAGTCAGTGATGTCAATGACAACAGTCGTGGATGTGTGACTGTTAACAGTTGTAACTTCAAGTTCAAAAAGAGACTGCTCATGGAAGTCCATTGCTCTGACTGTAGTTATCAGTCCGGTGTGAGGATTGATTTTAAAGCTTGTGCTGTCAGGAGTAGGTCTCAAAATGTATTTAAGATTTGGGAAGACTGGTGTGATCTTCACCATAACAACTTGGCTTCCAGCTGGGGAAAATTCACTGAGCTGGACCCGGTACACTTCTTTCTCAAACCTGGCAGAAACATATTTGGAAGGAGGTATATGGATAACTTTAATAGGAGAGAACAGTGGTGGCTTGCCCTTGTCCTTGGCTTGCAGGCTGAGGTTGAAACCAAATGGGTAAAGTAGCCAGTTGATCTCTTTGGTGGACACAATCATGAACTCAGTGCTCCCAAAGTAAGATTTGACGGCTTTGAAATGTCTTCCCGGATCTCCATCCACAAAGTCAACTGAATCTATCCCTGCTTCCGAGTCACCACTTTCTACAGACAGAGTTGCATAGAGAAAATCTTCGGCTGAGTCAGGTGGTGTCACCTTCACCGAGGAGATAGAGGGAGGTTTCCTGGCAGATGGCTCCACTTGGATCGTGAGGCTAGCAAAATTCCCAAAGCCATTCCCCTCTGAGATCTTTCTCATTCTGTCCACAGCCAAGACCTGCAGATGGTGTGTGCCTCGATGGGTGCTGTTCAGCCTGCCTGTGGTCATAACTGCTCCTGTGGTGGGGTGGACAGTGAATAGGTTGGACTTGGTGTTGAGGGCATAGTAGAACTCAGCGTTCTGGCCGGCATCAGCATCAGTGGCACTGAGTGTGCTGACCACTGTCTTCAGAGGAGTGTCTTCTCTGATGGATACTTTGTAGGAGGGGGGTGAAAAAAGAGGTTTCAAGTCATTTCTGTCCAGAATGTGGATCAAGACTTTGGCCCAGGCTTCGTAGGCAAAGGTGCTCTCTGTGGCCTTGATTATTAACATATAACTGTCTTTGACCTCCCGGTTTAAAAGTGCTGTGTTGCTGCTCCTGGTTCTTATTCTCAGGAAACAAAAATCCCCAATCACGTGCTCCTCTGTTTTAAAGAGACCGGTGGTGTCTCCAGACACTATTCTGTATCTGATGTCCCACTCAGGGTCTGTCTTGTAAATACCCATTTTGACATAGCTCTCCACGTAGGTCTTAGGGGCTGAATTCTCATAGATGGTGGCATTGTAGAAGAAGTGGGTGAAGTGCAGAGGGGAAGTGCTGCCTTTCTCACAGCTCGCCTCGTGGACCACACAGTGCATTAGGAAAATGGTGAAACTCAGGAAGTGCCTCCTGATAGTGACTTCCATGGTGTGGTGTCTCCTTGGGTCCTGCAGGTGTCAAAGAAAGAACATTGGTAAATTTTTTAGGGCCAGTGTGTTAGAGAAAAAGTCCCTATGGGCTCAGCCTCACCTCCATGCTCTCTCTACCCTGACCTTTGCTGATGTGGTTGTTAGCTCAGCTCTTCTTCCCTCTACTCCAGTGAGTGACCTGTCCTTTCACATCCCAATGCTAGTTCAGATCCATTCACTTTCTCTCCCTCAGTTTCTGCCCTTGTAGAGGGCAAAATGTTCTCATCAGGCTGACTTCCTATTCTGCGAACAGTCTCTCCCTCCCTCCATTCTACCTTCTCTTTAGTCAAACAGCACATTTGAAGTCTCCACCCCAATCCAAACCTCACTTCTGTTTTTTTTCTCCATCCTCCTTTCTCCATCTTAACATTTCTCTCCACACAAGTTCTTGCAAAGTATTTTCAATTGTCAATATACAAACTGTGATTTGATGTCTCTCCCCGTGGCTTGTCTTCCCTTTCCTCTCCCCCCTGCTACAGCAATCTGTTCTCCTTCCCCCGGAGATACGCCCTGCTACGTTATGCAAATTCCTTCTGAATGGCCAATGTGATCTTTTCAACTGCTTTAGCTCAGGTCCTAGTGAAGTTGTGTCTCAGTTACTGCAAAGTTCTTCTAATTTGCAGGTCTGACCCTGGCTGCCTCCTCTGCATTACTTGAAAGAGCAGATTTCTAGCAAGACACTTATACCATGTCACCCTCAGCCGTTGAGCAATCTTTCTGGTTCCTCCCTTCTCATGGCAAAGCCCCAGGGTCAGAATTCCTGTGGAGGAGCTGCCATCCATGACCACCCGCCATCAACTTCCTTCTCTAACAAACATCTGCAGCTCCATGATTTGTCTCTGTTAACAAGGTGTATCAAAGAAGGAACCGGGGAGCACATATGTGATTAACAAGGATATAACTTTATTAGTGAGCTTTGTGGAGCTTGTTAAAGGATCAAGGCCTGTTCTTTTCAAAAGCTAAGTGCGTGCTGCTGTGTGTGCATTTAGGGGTTGAAACCAGGGATAAGCTAAATATAGGTGCATATATTTCCCCTAAATATCCCAGGAGATCTTTATCTAGAACTGTTTCTTCCTCTTTTAAATTTAAATTATATATCAAGTACCTGCCAGTCATTTGGCACATTCCTGATTTAAACAGGGAAGACTTGTTTTTCCAGACACTTTTTCAAGACTCATCTCTTTAAAACCCAGAACTAGTTCAATTTATAAGTCAAGTTGAATGTTAGGAACAAATTATCAGAGTCTGACTAACAATGTGTCATATTCTCTCACTGAGATATCTAATTACCGATAAATACAAAGCTGTAAACTTCATACGTCCTTCAAATGCCTTTTTCCATGGTAAATAGATGCCAACCACCCAGCAGTCTCCCTTCTGTGGTCATTTCTTCTTGAAACAAATGGTCTGAAGCAGAAGTGAAACTAGCAGCATTTGCAGAGAAATCAACACAATTTGGATTTGACAAAATTCAGACTCCTTTTTTTATGACATCATTTAACCTCTAGGAAATACAACAGAATCCCAAATGCAGAGCAAATGAAAGAAAATCTTGGAGGACAGGGTTAGGTGATCCAGAAAGGCATGTGGTTCCTTCTGAGGAGTTGAAAACCATGTTCTTAAAAGCTCTGCTTGTTACTTCACAATGCTTAAGAGTTTTGCAGCAAGCAGGGACTTGCCTGGAGCTGCTCCCTTCCAACATTTTCAACTGCTGAACCTGGAAAGAAGATGTATGCATGCTGCGTGCGCGTGTGTCTACTAGGACTGCGGAGCAGGAAAAGTCACATACAATTCAGAGTAGAACAAGACAGCGGAATAAAACAGCAACAAAATATAGTGCTGGTCCACGAACAGCAGAATTAATGAAGCCGATTGCTTTGTATCTGGGCTAATTGACTTTTTAATTGAATTGTACTTAAATGGCAATGTGAACTCATCTCTTATAAGACATCAGAGAACCCACAAGGCAGAGACGTTATGAACTCCATAACCACAAGAAAAGCTGAAGCTAGAGCACATGCCTTCTTGGGCACCAGCAATTCAATATGGGAGGATAACCTTGAGCAAGGAGTGGGTTTTCTGGCGTTTAACAAGGTGCAAACTTTCTTCTGAATTTCTCCTGGAATGTCCTGCTTGTAGATTTCCTGACATCTAAGAAGGATTTCACTTAAATTGCTGTTTTTTACCTTTGTGGGGGCATTAGCTGGGTTGTACTCCTCTGGCCAGCTAATTATTCTGCAAAACCTGTCATGACCTCATATTTCTGAGAGCTTTGCTCTCAATTACAAGCTGGGCTGAAAGCAATCAATGGCTTCAGCAGTTATTATGAGGGATGGAGAGTAACTACGCACACGGGGCATGAGGCAGAAGCCTCGTTTCCTCTGGAAATGATCTGAAACTTTGAAAGGCACAGACAAAACTTAGGGAGAATTTTCTGGGAGGCATCACTATCAGCTTTTGAAGTTTAATAGTTTCTTTTTGTGACAAGACTCATGCCCAAAGCCCCAATATTATCACAGAGAGCCTGTTGTGTCCCCTGACAGCAACTGCCTGTGCTCTGAGACGTGTTATTTCATCACCTTTATTACTGCACATGCATCTGCTTGGACAATTTCTATATCAATATTGCTGGGAAATCCTATCTCTGTTTGAGCAGTTCCACACAAGTCCATGTTTTATCTCTCCTATTTTATCCTTTGGTAAAAGAATGAGATGGAGAAGTGTTGGTGACACTAGTGTCCTTCAAGATTTGGACTATTCCAGTTGGGTGTCCTGGGGGCTCTCAGGAGAGCTCTCAACTGGAAACCATCACGTACTAGTTGTAGCATGGAATTTCTTCTTTAGCAGGGAAATGATGATGCATCTTTCTTTTTCTCCAGCATGGTTTTAATGTAATTTGAAGAGCAATAGATCTTTCAAGAGATATCTGTGCAGCCCCTCCTCTGTCTCCTGCTTCATTTACACCACATTCACAATGCAACACCATCCCAGAAGTGGGACTGGGACATTTCCAAAGGCCAAGGTGAAGCTCAACAGAAAAATGGGGCACAGTGCTCTGAACAGAGGGTGAATCTGGTTAACTACTGCCTTGGCTCAGCTCCAGGGAAAGCCCCACTGGAACCACCTGTGGAAGTGGTCGGTAGCGAACTAGCAGAAATAGCTTTTGCTCTGTGTATGGGAAAGCTGTGTGTCACGTGAAAATAGCATAAGATCAATTTACTAGCCCTTAAAATCCCAGGTGTAGGTGGCTGTCAAGGCTGGGTAATGTTGCCAAGCTCAAGGGTCCTTGCAATGGAGTTAAAGGATGTCCATGTTGAAACTGGGTGAAATCAACTGTGCCTGTCACAGATTTTTCCTATAGATTAGCAGAAACTTTTTTGCTGGTTTTCTGAGCCATGCTACCCCATGTCCTCATGCTGACAGTAATTAGTGCATGATCCATGGGACTTGTGGCAGGCACCATACCCAATTCAGGGCCTCCACCTCAGCTGCAAGCATTAAACCGTTAAAAACCCTCACCTGCTTCTCGTCCCTCATCTCATGGGATCAGATATTTCTACTCCTGAAAGCTCTCTATTTCTTTCTTTTATGGGGCACAAACATCCTTCTGGAGAGGCAAATGTGTTGGAGAAAGCCCATGGGTGGGATGCAACAAGGAAGGTAAGGCATGCTCCTGACTGAGGGAAATACCAGGGCATCATTATGTGGTGATTCAAGCTCCTCTCCTAATCACCAGGCAAAGATCAGAGAGCCTCAAGGGGCTTCGCCCTCAGCCCTGTAGATGCAAACTCCCCGAAGAGCGAGTAAACACTCCGTGTATCTCTAATCAGAGCCTAAGCGCGCGTCTAAATTTAACATCCAAATTGTGATCCTCTGTCAAAGACATGCCCAAATCTGTTGGTTTGAAATGAAGGAACAAGCGCAGCACTGAGGTTCAAAGT
The DNA here is from genome assembly GCA_026413425.1 of Tringa solitaria. Lineage (NCBI taxonomy): Eukaryota > Metazoa > Chordata > Aves > Charadriiformes > Scolopacidae > Tringa > Tringa solitaria. Next base: position 46,519,759 of record JAOXJM010000052.1, read on the forward strand.
GTGTGCGTGGGGGGGCTGTGGAGATGAGTGATTTGGGGGGATCAGTGCAAGGCATGGCTACTCTGGCTAGATGGGGTGAGCATCTGGGTCATGGCCCCGGAGAGTCTTTTGTGGGGAGTCCTCTGGGGGGCACTCCCAGGGGTCTCCTGCCATATGTGGGCTGCTGTGTTTGTTGGCCATGTTGCAGAAAACCCCACTTTCTTGATTCACTTCAAGAGGAGCACTTAAAAGCAATAAAACCACAAAACAAGGCAAGTGCCGAGTGCGCCAAGGGCAGCATTCCCCTTGTGAGCTGTAGTGGGGGCTTGTCCCAAAGTTTTGAGATCAGAAGATTACAGAAATGTCACCATTTTCATGGGAAAATAAGGGCAACTCTTCTGTTATTGCTCTTTTACCAGCACATATCCCAAAATCTCTTTCTTTGTCCTTTTTCTCTCTCACCACCCCCACTCGCAGCCCCCTATCTCTCTCCCTTTTTGTCTCCACTAACGGTTTCCCCCCAGAATAGGTACTGATCAAAACCATTACCAAGCATCTCAACATCTTTGTTGGAGGCTACAAGCACTAGGAGCTGGGGGAGAAAGGAGATGCACTTTGTTTGAAAAAATCAGTGATGGGGCAGTTAAATGGTGAATTTCAATGGTCATTGGGGAATAGAGACAGAGAGCAAATAAGTAAATCATAAAAGATGATGGGTACAAGAATTTAGGAAAGTCAATTGGAGCGGGGACTCTGTCTTCTCCTGGCTTGGGCAGTAGCTGAGCAGAAAGGGTTCAGCTACAGTTAGGGCAACGTCCTTACAGCCACCTGCCAAATGGGATCAACCAGAAAACAGTCCCTGCTTTTTTAAATGTTGGAAAGTCACAGATTAAAAAGTACCCTTCTTGTATGGGTGTTGAGCCACATCTGTGAGACGTTTTGGTTCCTGGCATTGAAACAACCCATGTACACCCTTTGGGGGGGCTGGGCTGCTTGGTTAATGTTTGCCCTCTCCTCTGCCGCAGCAATGCCGACGGGAATTAGATCCTTTTCCATTTGGTGCCTTGCTCAGTTCTGGTGAGTTCCCTGTCTGTTGCTCACAAAGCTGGGCCTGCGGGGTTTGAATTCTGCAGGGAGACGGGTATTTTTTGAACTGTTTTCTTGGAGTTTAAAAAAAACAAACAAACCCATCCCTTCCCAAACCATGGCATGGAGCCGTTCCCGTGATCTTGTCAGCGTGTCTCTGAATGGGATGCTGAATCCAGGCTAGCGGCTGGCTCTATCCTTGGAGATCCTGCTCCTGCATTTGGTTGTGCAGTCTCTGCCTGGTTTTGCAGCGAAGCAGAAGAACTACATCCTGGAGGTACTACACAAAGCCAGAAAACTAATGAAAAGAGCCCCTGAAGTTATGGTGTTTCCTTCCTTAATGTATCTTGGGGTTTTCCAGTGCCTGTGGATGGTTTTCTTAGGGCTGATGTTTGCAGAACTGTGTTTTGCACCAGCCTGCTTGGGGGCTGTGTTGGTGTGGGTACAGCTTTTTGCTGGACTTGCAGATTCCACCAGGGCGCAGTTGGGCTGTTCCTTCCCCATCTCAACTTTCCAATCTGCGAATGGCTTGGATAGACCTTTGGAAATTGTTTCCAGATTGCTAGACAGCCTGGAGCAAGGTGGTTGATCGTTTAAAACCTGGTGCGCGTGCCTTTTACAACCAAGGTCTGCCCTTGCTCCGAGTGACCTGTGAAATGCTGTTCCTGTCATGCAGTGAGTGGCCCATGGGCAGTGCCTGGACCCTGTGCCATAACAATTTCATGGTTCAGCTCCATTCCTGGTGGTAAAATGGTTGTGTGGTGATGGAGTGGGCTGTACTGGGGGCTTCTCAGCTTCAGAGCCATGGAAAACCATGGGATTAATGAGTGTTGTGCTGGTGCGTGGAGCAGTGACTCTTGCTTGGGCTGCTCAGGGGGTCACATAGAGGTATCTGAGCAGAAAAGATACAGTCCTATGAACACCATGGAGATGCTTCTCCCATCATCTGCCACTGGACCAGGAAGGCACTTTATCCTTAGAGAGTTTGGGTGCCCTGGGGAGCTTGGACCGGCAGCCTCTAAGAGGTATTGGAGGAACAGAGACTCTTTTAAGGGAGTTTGGGGGAAGCCTGTGGGTTGTTGACTTGCAGGGGGCAAGTTGGGCCCTAGGTTGGCAGACTGGGCATGGTGCCGGGACACTCTTTTTCTCTAGTCAGGTTGCATTGCTGCAAGGGTTGGTAAAAAATACTTTGTTCTGAAGCAGAACTTGCTTCCCTGGGTCTAGTCTGCTGCAGGCGGTGGACCTCTGTGGGGTCCCGCTAAGACCACCGTTCAGGGCTGACAGAGGAGCATGGTGGGATGCTATCCCTGGAGCGGTGAAGGTAGATGTGCAAGAGGTGGATGTGCAAGACTTGCACTAATTGTGCAGGAGAGGAGAGAGTGGGATGGTCTTCCACATGGGAAGGGTATCTGGGAAGCATTTGGTTTCTCTCATGTCCAACTCCTCCTTCCCCCATACAACTGAATGCTTTTGCCACCTTTGTCACTGTGCCGGTTGCTCACGAGTTGGGTGCTCAGATCCAGACTGGCTTTAAAGACCCCTTCCTCCATTCCATCATACTGTGGCCTCCTCTACTCACCCTTTTCCCCCTCAGATGTCCTGTTGCCCCATTTTTGTGACTTTGACTGCGCCCTGCTGCTCTATTTGTTGCCCTGATTTTCTCTCCACCAGAGCAAGCAGGCGTTATGTGTCTTAGCATCCAAGCCATCCTCTGTCCCTGAGCACGGCACCACTTTGCACGTGAAGCCAAAGGCTTTCTCTTGTCATCTTTCCACCTGTGATGCATGTTTGTGTCCAATGCTCTGTGAGGAACCCAGGGAGAGCCTGATTTTGGTCTGCTGCCAACACCTAAGCCCGGCTCAGATATGTCACATAGCTAAGGTTTCTCTGTCATTGTTGTAAGCCTCCAGGAGCTCGTCTGTTAGGCACAGGAGGACTTGAACAGGCTTGAACTCCCCATAGAGTTATAAGGGTCAGTGATCTTTATCTGTCTTGGCATTACAACATCATTCTAGAGCAAGAGTTAATTACTTAGCTCCAGAGCTGTGGAGCCCTCAGTGGGGAGCCTGGGGGTCTGCAGGAACCTTGTAGTGCCAACTGCCTTGCTGCTGGCTTCCACCCCAAAGAAATCATGCTTGTGCCAAGGGCAGGGGGAAGCATTTTTATGTGTTATTCCTAACCCCCTTCTTCTGCTCTCCCTGAAAAGATCAGCTGCTTTTTCCTCCACACTGATCACTTCCTGCCCTCCCCAATTATCCAGCTGCAGGTAGATAAATCCTGCCTGTGGTCCAGGAGTTGCCATTGCACAGATAGCCTGGAAGGTGTTAAGGGATGGTGACTATCTCCTTGGTCAAGGGTGGCAGCTAGGACAGCCAGGAGACAGGGAGAAAGCAGCAGGTCCTACTGGTGGCTCTGATGGGAACAGGGTACCTGTTGCCTGTGAAGAGAAAGAGCTCTGGGGGGCTGGAGATGAGTGGTGCTGGTGGGAAGGGGGCTCGGTGGGAGCTCCTTTCCAGGCAGGGTGTGAGGGGCCCAGGGGCAGCAGCCCAAACGTGTTGGCACAAGAGCCAGCTGCAGTGTGCCAGGCGCTCCTGTGAGCATGCCCCAACTCTGCTGCTGCTGGGACCATGCACCCCTCTCCAGGATTCAGCTCCTGGGGGGGCAGGGGGGCTGTAACTGCCAAGAGCCATGTACCTTGGTCACTGCAAACAAGCTGGCCCAGCAGGTGTGTTGTGGCCACCAGCACAGGCTGCAGCAGCCCATGAGGGATCCTGGGCTCTTTCTCGATTGCTTTCTCCTGCCAAAGCTCATACTGAGCCTTTCACATTTTCCTCATGCTTGGGATACAAATTACTTTGCACTGATAATCATTCCCCTGTCTGCAGACCACTGAGGGAAGCTGGTGTGTGGGACCACGTTGTCAGTCCTCTCTGCTACCTTTTGGATCCACTGGCCAGTTTCAGACAAATTTAACCAGATAGGTAAAGAATTGAAAGGAGTTAGGTTTGCACAAGCTTGTGAAAAGCAACAGGAGAGAGGAGAGAAAGCGAAATTAGGACTCCCAGCTGGAAGAAAAGGCTCTAATGTAAGCCCAACCTGATTATTAGACATCAGAGAATCCACACAAGAGAGAGCGCCCGAGGCAACCAAGCTTCATGTATTCTGCTGCTCACAAAACAGCTGTTTATTTAGGTGCTGCAAAGCCTGTGAGATCCTTTCTGGGATCCCAGCACACAACTCCCATCTGACCCACCGGAGCTGTGAACCCAAACTGGGCTCAGCTCCCGCCCCAGCCCGGAGGGAGGAGAGGCTCTGCCCGGTGTCTGAAGGGGCTCTAACCCTGAACTGTTTGTCCATGTGAGTCCTCATCCACACCTTAACTCGACCTGGATGTTTGCAATGAGGACACAGGCTACATCACCCCAGTGCCAGTAGTCCTCCGATGCCCTTTCTGTGATTCCCTGTGGGGAACATACATGTTATCCTACCACCAGTAAAATTCGTCAGGAAGGAGTCCAAGAGCATCTTGGCATGAAGAGCTGAGTGAGGGACCATGTGCCCTGCTGGATGCAGGTGAGGAGCCCTGGTGCTCAGCAGAACACGGAGCGCTTGACTTCTCTCTGCCTTGCAGCACAGCCCTGGCCACCGTGCCTTCTCCCTTGGCTTCTTCTCTCTGACCAGGCAATTCTCATTCACCCGCAGACCTGTCCCTGCACTGATAGGAAGATCTTCTCGTTCCTCTGCCCAGTGCCCTGCTGGTCTTTCCCTTCTGGTGCCTGAAGGTTAGCACGGAGAGCAGCTTTCTGCTCTGCCTGCAGCCTCTTTCACTCTGTTGCCATCTGTCTGCCTTGTGCTGCTCCTTCCCATCCCTCTCCCACATTCATAGGCAGCGTGAGGACACAGAAGACAGAATGAATGAGATGATCAGGGGTGGCTGGCCAGGATGCCGGTAGCTGTGCTACAGAAATTCCCTGCAGCAGACATTTATTGAATGCAAAGTGATACCTGCAAATTGATAGAAAACCTTCGGCTCCCAGACCTGCCTGTCCTCAGGAAACATCTCTACAGCAGCCCACCTCCTCTGCGGTGTCCACAGTGCTGTATAAGCTGATGGAAAGCCAGCCCATGGTCTGGGGAGCTCAGGGTTTCACCAGAGAAAAGATTAACCCCCCAGATGGGTATGTTTGCCTGGGCTGGTCTCATTGCTGCAGTGTGTCCTTGTCATTTCTTGTTATGCTCCCACCACAAGGCACTATCTCCTACTCTGGACTGTCTGCTGGAAACACGTTTCTGAAAGCTCTCACCACTGCAATGCCTCTAGGGAGCAGGCAGCTGTGTGCTGACACTGCTCATGGCACCTATGATAACCGGGAACCAGGCTGGGCACACAATGTCCCTGTCAACCTGAGCCATATGGAGCATCTATTCGTGGCACGACCAGCCTGTCTTGGGCTGCCTGAGTCACAGCATCTCTCTGAGGTACAACCTGGTCAGTCCAAAATAGTCCCACGACATAAGAATATTAATATAGCTGTGCTTGGCCATCTCTCTACACTCTCTCTCCCAAAATGGCCCATTTTCATCCCTGGGTGGAGAAGCATAAGAAAAAATCTAGGTGTAATGTGCTCCTTCTCCTGTTTCCCAGCATTAGTGCAACAGTTGTTCTTGGGATGCTGTGTTTAATAACCTCCACTGGAGCTATCCATCCCAAATGGATCGAAACCTTGTTTGTAAGCCAAGTAGACTTTTGGCCTCTGCAATATCCTGTGGCAATGTGTTCCAGAATTTAATTATGCCCTCTGCGTGGAAAAAAAATGCTTCCTTTGGTTTGTTTCAAACCTGCTGCTTGTTCATTTCTGAGCTACAAACCTTCCTAACAGCCCTTGCAGCCTGCCCCTCCCTGGAGCTCCTTCTTCCAAGAATTAGGAAAGAAAGTTTCTTTGCTAATAAACCAGTACCTGCCCCATTGCCAAGGAAAAAGTGTGGTTGAGAGAAAAATTGCTTGCTCAGCAAATCAGCTTGGTAATAGACAATGGAGCATCGGTGTTGCCAACCCAGTTTAAGACAAAAAAAAAAAAGGGAAGAAAAAAAAAAGGCTGATCTGAGGGTATTTAATCCTCTCCTGCTTGTGCATGATATGGAAGAAAGCCTGCTACTGCTTGAGATGCAGCTGCACTCGTATACTCCACACGTGGCAAAAAAAGAAAGTGAGGTGCGTGGAGCAGGGAATGGCATTTCTGTAGCATGGAGGTAGCTGGAACAATCCTCCAGGACTTGCCTTGGAGCAGTTGGCAGGAGCGTAGGATGCAAAATGCATTAGTTTCTAACAGATGTTTGATTCCAGGTGTTACGCCTCCTTTGAACTCTCCCTTCGTACATGAATGATGCTTGTTTGTTTGGAGGGCTGGGAGACACACTGGCTTCTGAGAGCATTAGGGTTTGAAATACATTCATGGTGCGAGTTGTAGCTAAGGGAAAGGCTCAGGAGAGGAGCAGACCCTGCTGTGCTCTCCCCTCGGTGGCCAGGGTAGTTGGGCTCAGTTTTGCAATGCTACAGAGCACGTTAGAACACGACAAGGAGATGGGGAGAAGCAGAGAGACTGAAGCCCCTGGTTGAGTTAGAAACCTCCTGCCTGCTCAGTCCCTTGGGAACCCTAACCACGTATCAGACAGGATGTCCCTGAACTGTTCCCGATAACGTGAGGTGTGCTGCATATTAGGAGACGATAAGGGTGTACAATACCAAGTCCCATGATTTTTGCCTCCCTGAATACCAAGACAGCCCAGCCTTCCTCAGGAGCCTGATACAGACTGTTTGCTTTCCGTCCTGAGGCTCCGATAATCTCCCAGGTCTCACCAGCTGACAGCCTGGAGAGCCGTGGCAGCCCCCTGTGTGTCCCACGCCTGCTCTTTGCCCCTCCGAGTGCTGGGACAGAGGACACAGCAGGACCCAGGTCCTCCTGCCTGGATCTAGGACGCTCTGGGCCAAGTGGGAGCCTGTTGGCCACAGCCCTGCCTGCCCTGACAAAGCCTGCCCAGCTCCAGCCACCACACAGCCCAAGTTTCCACACGTCCTGGAAACTCTCAACCCTTCGCAGCAGCGAACCCAAGTGAGCGCCAGCATTTATTTTTTTTTTTAAAGAGTTTTGTCTGAAACAACCCCTGTCGTGTGACAGCTGATCTTTGCCCCTCTGGAGTGCTGCACTCCACGGAGTCTGCCTTTAATTCCCCTGGGAGGCTGATTAGCTGATAACTGCTGTTTGGAAGGGCCCCCTCTCCCCCCCCCAGTTTGCTCCAAGTGCCCAGCTCTCCCGCCCTGTATTTTCACCTCTTTTCTCAGCGGGGGAAATAATTCCTGTGCACCCTGAACTGGGACTGGATTTGCTCTGAGATTTCACCTTAGTTTGCCGTCAGACACCTGACAGGGGACAAAGTTGCATCGGTGCAAACAGACATTGAAGTGCGAAGTGGGGACGGTGGCTCTCGCTTCAGGTCCCCGGCTCTGCTGCCCGTCCCGGAGGGGGACCAGGGCAGCCAAGGATCTACAGGGATCGATCTACACACAGGGATCGCCAAGGCATAGCCGAGTTTGAACTGACGCTGGAGGTGGTTTAATGGAGAGAACATAGAGACAGAGCGTGGAGAGGTTCCGCCTCGCCCTGCTTCGTGAGGTTGTACTTGGCCAACACCAACAGCCGGGCGCCATCGCTGCTCCTGCAGCAGCGCATCCATTGACTCCAGCACAAGTGTGCTCCCTGCGGGAATCCTGCCCCTCACAGACACCCTGAGCTCTTCTCTGCCCAGTCCCTCCTCGCTCGGCACTGTGGCTTTCGCCTTTGCTACCCGGAGCCCACCTGCTCCACTGGCCGCACTGGTGCTAAAGTTTCCCGGCTGAGACCGGATCCAAACTCCATGCAAACGCAGTCAAAGCTTTTCCTGGCTCCTTCCATAACACCCCACCGTGCTAGGGTTGCCAAAGGGAGGAAAAGATGAAAGGCTCTCCCTTCGCATCCCAAATCCCTATCCTTAGGACAAGGCTGTTTCCGACAAAAGTTGCACACGTGCAAAAGCAGCTTCATGACTAAATCTCTGCATCCACCATGCCTTCCTCCATCCATGCTCCCTGAGTCATTTCAACTTCCCACACCAGCGAGCAGCGTGCCTTACCTGTTGCAACAGGAGAGAGACCTCTCCTGAAGTTTACTGCCTCTCTGCCCTCGCCGCCGAAAATCCTCTCCTGCAGCAGCACCTTGCCAGCTGCCGGGGGTCCATGGCTCTTGCGAATGGGAGGAGAGGGCTCAGAGAAATTCCTGCAAGAAGGGGTTTTGCTGGCTGAAACTCCGGCAGCACAGGTTGAGAGGAGCGAGGGAGAAAGTTGCAGGAGGTGGAACTCCCTCGCTGAAGAGCCAGCCCTTCCGTGACGGACTGGAGGAGGAGGAGGAGGAGAGGCATCGCCCGCTCCCTCGCTGGAGAAGTGTGCTCGTGTGTGTGTGTGTGTGTATGTCAGAGCTGGGCAAGGACCCAAGCCTTAGAGCCAAATAATTGCAGAGCTTTTTACTATTAGATTAACTAGTATTGCCATGAAATCCAGGACCTCAACTGCAAGGCGGTGGGGTGGGGGGCGAGGG
>JAOXJM010000052.1:46537884-46555621 GCA_026413425.1 Tringa solitaria
TGTTGGGGGATATGGTGTAGGGGAGAACTTTGTAGAGTAGTGTTGATGGTTGGACGCAATGATCCCAAGGGTCTTTTCCAACCTGAATGATTCTATGATTCTGTAACAGAGCTGAAAGGCTGCAGCAGGAGGCAATGTTGATTTTTGCAAAATGTCCTCTGTTCTCATTTGCATTGAGCTTTAAAAGTAAACCTGGGAGGCTGGTTTATCTCCCAGGCCTGTTTTTATTTGAGTTCCCAAAGTTTAGAGGTCAGGTTGACGTATGCTGCGCTGATGTGGGCCTGCCTGTGATGGCCTGTGGGCAGGGGCTGCGCTGGCAGAGAAGGGGTTAAGGGAAATGGTGCAGGTGGCTGGTACAGGTGGGGATTTTGCTGCCTGATATAGGGGAGGGAATCAGCTGGCAGGAGGTTAAAGTTAATGGCAGGAGAGGAGACTGCCCATCACCTCTCTGAGACCGCTTTGGTGTGATCAAAGCCAAGGTTGGAGCGGTGGCTTTGCAGCAGAGGAAGGATAAGGGTGAGTCTACTTTGGTGGGACTTGCTGTCCTGAGGCACTGGGGAAAGTGCCTTGAGGAAGGGGGATCTTGCAGGGCAAAGAGAAATAGGAATGGAGCTCTGGAGCATGGATGTGAAACCAGCTTGTCCTGGAGAAGGCTGGTGACTAAACAGCCCTGAGGGACTGTGTTTGGGATGAGGCATTTGGGATGCTGTCGTAGGGACCCTGAAATCAGCTCACACCCCACCGAGCAGTATATTTGCTGGAAAGAGGTGGAGGCTGACTTCAGTCCTGCTCCTTGGCAAAGAGCTTGGCTGTGGGAAGTGTAGCCTGTGCACGAGGAGGTCAGGACGGCGTGGCAGTCCTTAGTGTAGGCTTGCCATGCTGCCTGGAGCACATCGCCTTCCCAAATCAAGCTCCTGCAGAGCCTGAGGTCACCCTTTCAACATGGCTTTTTCTCAGCTGCCAGCATATCCCAGGCCAAGATGGGCTGGGGAGGGGGAGTGAGGTATTGCAACCTGTTCCCTCCAGCATTGACTGCCTACACGTGGCTCCTGAGCAACAGCAGGGGCTGTTTAGAAGCCAGGGTTTGGCCTGAAAAGGGGAGCAGAGCTCCCCACTGCTCTGGGGTACCCTCAAATCAATGTACCACACTGGGAGCAGCTGGCTGGGCTCAGCCCCTCTGCAGAGCATCCCAGGTTCCACCGACTGGTCCAGCTTTTGCTCCCTTCTTCCCTTGATTGTCCCTCTCTGATCTTATCGCTGGCCGCAGGCGCCTCGCAAAAAAGCCAGATTGGAGCTACAGACTTGTGTGTGTGTGAGGGGGGGGAAACAGCGAATCATCCTTGAAACAATGTCCCTTTTCAGAGCCTGGGCTCCTGGCTGGAATAATCAGTCCTCCCTGGGCGGCTCAGCCTGGCAGCAGCAGCTCTGCCTAATCCTGCCCAAGTCAGGGCAAATCTGGGGATTGCTCAGCTGTGGGGTGATACGAGATGCTTCTGCAGCCCGCCTGAGAGCTCCTGTGGCTTGTTGTGGCTCTGGAATAGGCTGGGAGGAAAGGGCAGGTGATGTGTCTGCCCGGGCAGGCACATCTGTATGGGCAGGCGTGCACATCTGTATGGGCAGGCAGATGCGCTTGGGAGGGGTGGGTCGTGCTCTGCTCCGAGGGCAACCCCTGTGGGGGATGCTTAGAGTTAATCCGGGGTGGGGATCAGGGTGCAATGAGGAATCAGCCTCAATGATTGTCCATTGCTGGGTGGGAAGAGGACTCACTACTTGCTCGTGGGTCAGTCTTGGTACCCCAGAGCTGGAATCAAGGCAGAGACCTTGATTCAGAACCCTGGTGTGCTGCAGCAGCTGGTTGCAAGCAGCCCCATGCCTTGGACGAAACTATTGTCTGCAGAACGGCTGCTCTCACGGGCAAAAAATTAGGGCTGTTCAAAGATTCTCAGGATCTGAATAAGCCTGTTTCCTCCCAGAGGAGGAAGAGACAGCATGATCGTGATCTCTGGAGCTGTTTGCAATAGTGCTGCTCAGATTACAGGTGTGCGCGCAGAGATTTAATTTCGGGAGTTGTCAGCAGTGCATGTTCACTGGGGACTTCTTTTTGCAAGTGAATCTTGTGCTGCTTTGGATGTAATATTCATTGTTTGAAATGCCCTGCTGGAGTTTTTCCCCTACCAACGTTTATCTGTCTCCGCCATCATAAATATCGTCTCATTTTCTCTTTCAAATGGGTCCTGGAATGAACGCTGTGGGCTGTCTTGTACCCCAGCCTGGGGAATTCAGATTTTATTTGCAACATGCCAGGGAATTTTATTTTCCAGTAACGACTTGTGCTGTAATTGTGAACTTCCTCTTACAACAGAGATCTCCCTCCCCGCTTCCCTGGTGAACACTTGCATTGGGAATGGAAGCTGGGGCAGTGCTGTTGCTTTTCAGTGGGTTTTCTAAAGTCCCGCTGAAATCCCCGGAGTTTTAGCAAAGCTGCTGCAAGAGGACAAGGACTTGAGCACCTTTTGCTGCACGACATCTGGAGGGGGAGATGCAGGAAGGGCCATCGCAGCTGGATGGGAGGATGGAGAGAGGCAGCCCCCTCTTACCTCTTCCACCCTCTGCCTTCCCTCCCCAGCTCCTTTTTTTTTTTTTCAACTTCTTTTGCCTCCTCTTGGCAAGCTCTGTCTGACCCACAGCCTGGCCCTGGGTCACCTCCTCCTGATCAGGGACCGAAGCCAAGCTCACACCCACGGCGCTGCCGTGTCGCCTGCCCGGCTTGTGCCTGCCCGTGTCGTCTGACGACGGCCGCAATTAGGGACGGGAGAGGAGGGTTTGCTCAGCCAGCTCCTGCCAGACCCCAGGGTGATGAAAGTTGGTTTTTTCAAGGCAGGGCGATAGGGCTGGGGAGGGGATCAAAGGCACCCTGCCTGCCTACAGTCGGCGAGGCAAACACAGGGCTGCTCTCTCCGGGGTGATGCTCAACCCTCGCACACCTCATCCTCCCAGCCCTGCTCGTGGTTCCCCCCGACCGCAGTTGCTGGCTCCAGACCTGCTGCACCCAGCGCCGCTCCCCGCCGGGGGAAAACTGGGCTACGCTGAGGACAGACCTCCCTTCTGCCACCAACCCCTTCTCCTCCATCAGGGCCCTGCAGAGAGGTGGCTGTGGCCCCTGGCATGGGGGGGGGGGGGGGCGCTTTGGACCCTCCTGGGGGGGGACACAGAACACCCCATTGAGCAGCTTCCAGGGACAGAGCTGCAGAAATTGCATTATGATTAAAATGCAGCTTGTGCTGCCAAGCAAGCATGGAGCAGCCTCTGTTCCCACGGACTCATTTACCTGCTTGGAAGTGGAAAGTGTTCAGTACCTGGCGGGCTCTGCTGAGCTAATTAATTTATTTAATAACGATGCTTAGCTGCTCTCCAGGCCTAGCTGCTTTGCATCCCAAAGGGTGATGATTTATTTTTTTTTTTTTTTAGAAATTCCCAGTGGAGATGCGCCTGGTTTATTTATATAGATAGGTATTTTTTATTGGGTTTTTTTGTTGTTGTTATTGTTGTTCTCTATTTTGTACAGCATCTTGCACAATAGGGCTCTGGCTCCGTACCCCTGCTCTGACATGCTGTTGTCAGAGACATGAGCATTTCCACTGGTCTGGAACATTCCTGCTCAGCTGCTCCGTGAATGCTGTGGGCTCTGCCCTCCGGTAGAATAAGTCCTAGGGCCCCATGAACCAGAGGAACTGCAGCTTGGGCTAACCATCCAAGCCTAATTAACCTGAAATCTTCCAAGGACTGCAGTCGCTAGAGGGAGACGGGGCAGCCCCTGCTGCTAGCCTGGGTGTGAATGATTCATGGGCGCCCTGTTTCCCTTCCTCTGCGGTCCCCGGGAAGAAATCCAGCTGGCTCGGAGGGGTGCAAGAGGATGCCCTGCCAGCTTTCCATCATGACTGTTGTCATCTCGACATCCATGCTCCCAGCTGACACCTTCCCCTCGGCTGCAGCTGGATGGAAGTAGGGACCAGGCTGTGCCCCAAAACAGGGACATGCATTTCCTAGCAGGCATTAGGAAAGCCTGGTTATCTTCCCAGGAACCTCTGCCCATTTTTCCTGCAGCCCCTGGCAAAGCTGCTGGGCAGGCTGACTTCAGGGAGCTTGTGTCTTGTTGCAACACAAAATGGAAATGCTGATCAAGGCTGCCTTGCCTTCAGGGGCAAGCAAGAAAACATGGGTGTGGGAAAAAGTCTGTTACCCTGTAGGGCAGGTGCAGGGCATGCAACTGGAATTACCCAAAACAGTGCCCATGGAGGCATCTGGGCACTGGGGACATTGGCTCATTGCTGGGGCATGAGTGCAGGTCTTGCCCTTGGCACCCCAGGGACTGTGAAGGGGGGGGAGAGGGAAAATGTACCGTGGGTGGTTTGCCCCACACCTGGCCAGTGCCACTGTCTGGCGTGGGTACATCTCTGCCAGAGCCTAGCTCCACGGTGGGGTTCAGCAAGAGACACCCTGGCATCATCCAGCCTAAACCTCCTGTTCACGTGGGGAGTTCTCTGAGTAGATCCTGTCCTGAAAGAGAAGAAAAAGCTCCCAGCACTGTGGTGGGATGAGGATCTTTTCCACTTGAGCTCAGCTGGGGCTGGGATGCACCAGCCTTGTCAGTGTAACAAGGTGCCCATCACACCAGGGCAGGCTTGCTCACCCAATGCTGTTCCCCTCCCTCTCACCACTCTGCACAAGTTTGCTCTCCACTTCATAGAACAGTTTGGGTTGGAAGAGACCTTAAAGATCACCTAATTCTAACCCCCCTGCCCTGGGCAGGGACACCTCCCACCAGACCAGGTTGCTCAAAGCTCCATCCAACCTGGCCTTGAGCACCTCCAGGGATGGGGCATCCATAGCTTCTCTGGGCAGCCTGTTCCACTGCCTCAAAAGAGACAGATCTGGGTGTTTCCGTGACTTGCACCCCCGGTTTATGCCCCGGCAGGTTGCTCTCCTCCTCCTGTTCCCGATTCCTACCCCAAATTGCATTTTTCTCTGCCGGTGAGTCACAGGTTGTACTGTTGCAATACTCACCTTGCCGCGACCTCTGCGGGAGCCGTGTCCCTGCATGCCGGAGCTCATTGGGGCACAGTGATTCAGCTCGGATCAGAGGACTTTCGCCTCTTCCCTCTGCCCAGCTGTGTGTATCCAAGAAAGCATTTCTGCCTGGTGGGGAGTGAATCACCCAGGAGTGGCTTACCAAGCCCTGCCCGCTGCAGGAAGGGGAACGGGAGGAGAGGAGAAGGGGAATGCGGCTGGGAATCCACTGCCAGGGAAATCTTCCTCCTGCATTTGGGACTGGAGCCGCTTTGCGATGCAACGCTTAGGTTTTGGGTTGCAGAAGAAGAAGAAGAGCCAAGTGGTGATGTAGCGTTTGATTGCTCTTATATAGGCTTGCAGGCCACCCTGGCATCTGTCCTCCTGGAGCAGAGAGCAGCCGGTGCTTGCCCTGCTCCAACTGCATGGGCTGCAGCTTGTCTCCAGCCCGGTGGCTTGTTCTCTGCTGAAGCTTCAGGCAAGCTGGGACATGGCCACCGCGGAGAGGATGTCCGCTTTGTCATGCGTTGAGCTGATGCCGGGCTGATCTCTCTGCCCGTTCCCACAGCCGCCCTCTGGAGCTAGAAGCTGGGGATTTTCCAAGCAGGGGAGTGGGTATGGGGCCATCCTGCCTGCTCAGCTGTCATCTCCAAGAGGCAGTGGGTGGCATTTTGAGTGGAGCTTTCATTGTGTTCTTTCAGCTGTATTATTTAATTCGCTGTGGTCTGCATTTGCTGCACGCTGGCCCAGAGCAGTTAAGGGCATCTCATTTAAGAGCTACTAGAATAAATATGCGTTGTGGCAATGACAGCAGTTTTAAAAGAAAGCCATTGGTGAGTCTTCCTCTTTGACCTGTCTGTTTTGGTGCACTCTGTAGCATGGTGAGCATTACTCACTGGGAGCAAAATCATTTTTGCACTACCAGTTCCTGGCAGAGGGGACCTGGGAGCTGAGGGTAAAGCTGCTTTGGGCTCCCCAAAAAGTTGATGTGATGGATGAGTCTGGTGAGCATCTCTTTAGATGGCATTTGGAAAAATGTGTCCCGATGAGGTCAGAGCAGCCTTATGGCAAATCGCTGAGCAGCTTCCTACCCTGGGATGCTGCAGATGCAGCCTGGGAACACTCAGAGGAAGGGCAGAACCAGGGCATGGACCCAGGTGTCAGGGACCACAGTCAGCCCACCGGTGAATTGCCCCATGTGGAGCTGTGCTCTGAGGTACCTATCAGGGTCAGTACTATGGCTGTGGGTCTGACTTGAGTCTTCCAGTAGGAATATTGTCTGGGATCATTGGACCTCACTGCTGGCTCCTTTCAGTCTGCCTGAGGAATTATCTGGACAACAGCAAAGCTGTGTCTGATCTGGAAACAGGTCCCTAAAGGACAGTCCTGATGCGCTCACCTGTATGTCCCCACCCTGTGTCACATCAGATTCAGCTCGTTGCCTTCATTTTTAAGATGCGGCGTGGCTTATCCCACTCGGCCAAGCATCCCTTATCTGATACCAAGCAATGGGCTGCTGCCCCCTGGGCTCGGGAAGAGAGCTCCCAGTCTTCCCCCTGGTGGTGTGACCATCCTTCAGGCACCTTCTTCGTGCTGCTACCGCTGGCAAACACGTGCACGTTCATGCAGCTGGGGCTGAGGTGTCCCAGGATGAGGGCTGTGAGGTGTTATGGTAATTCACACGATCAATAACTGCAGGGGAGGAATCTCAGATACACATCTCTGGGGCAAGGCAAGAGACCTTCAGCTCGTCTATTTCTGGTGCAGGAATCAAGCGTCCCAATAAAATCACAGCCCCTGAAAGTTAAATGATGAATCTGACACTGATAGGCGTGGGTAGGGAATTTCCTGTAAACTGCTGGCTATAAACATGGTCATTAATATTATTCTGAGAGGATCTTGTTCGTGATTTATTAGACCTGTGTGGGACAGGCCCATTGAAAAGACATGGAATAAATCAGGTGAAACCCTGAAATGCCCTTGAGCTGGTTCAGCCCCTGCTACCGCAGCGAGGGCGAGGGGAGTGTGGCAGCCTGCGGGTAGGCTTTCCATGGGCATGCTGCAGTGCTGGCCAGGATGAGGTCTGTGGTCTGTTGATGGGGCCTGGAATTAAGAGGGGATGTGAACAATAGGCTGGGAGCTGAGTTTTGAGGAGCTTGGTCCTTCCCGGGACCTGAAACATCTGGGCTACGGCAACAGGCAGCTTTGTGCCCCGCGCTGTCGATGGAGGATGGGGGCTGGGAGGGAGGCATGTTGCTACAGTTCTGCCATTACCACATCCAACGTTATCGTTCGTATAAACAAGGCGAGCAAGCAAACCTCAGGACAAACCGGGACTCGTCTCGGGGAAGCGGGAAAAGGCAGGACCCACCAGACGAGGGGGAGCGGGGCTGTACTGGGGACCACTCCTTCAGGCGGTGGGCTCCCGTTGCTGGCGCTGCAATTTAACCCATCTCGCCTGATCCTGCTTTGAGTCTCATGTAATGAGCACACGATCTGTCCGAATTTCCCCCGGTGTAGTTTGGAAGGGGGAAGAGGTGGATGTGAAAGAGCCGGGGGTACCTGGGGAGCAGCTCTGCTGTGCTGATGTAGGAACTTCTCCTTAGCCCCAGGCAATTATCCAGCAGCAATTATCTCCTGTGGGTGCCACCCAGAGCGAAGCTCTTGCTGGGTTTTATTTCCCGGACATCTAAGGACTTGCCTGAAGACAGCTCTGCTGTAGAGCCTGCATTGCCCCGCTTGGTGCATTAGCACGAGGGTTTGTCCACCAGAGCACCCTGGGCTGAGCTTTAAATCCTGGGCTGGTATGTTGGCATAAATTATCTCCTCATTCAGCATCCCCACCTCCTCCAGACTCTGGTGGACCGTTTCTGTCCCTGGTTGCATCAGGGAGTCTATCTCCATGGTGCGCAGCGCTGAGCTAAAAGATAGACGTTGTTCACCATCACTGCCCCAGCTGGGCTGAGGGTGCAGATTAACTACTGAGATTTAGGAGAGGTCAACAGGTATTAGGTGGCTTTTATCGGGGAATTAACCTAAGAGTTTACACACCAGGGCTCTGGAGGGGGTGTCTGTGCTTCAGGTGGCTGAGCTGACCACTGGAGTGATTCTGCTTTCTTTCTGCCAGGCTTTCCCTGGAAAGCATCTCCTTTCAGTTGCATTTTCTTGTCGTTGGTTCCTTTTAGTGGAAAATAAGTAATTCTGGGGGTGTGCTGACGTGGGAAGGACGACAAAATCTGGGGTTTGCTCTCATGATAAATCAGGTACCCTGCTAAGGTCATGTGCATCCTCAGAGCGTGAGATTATTCCTTAACGCCAGTGTCTGCACTTGTCTTCAGTAAGGAGGTAAATGACGTCTTTATTGGACACGTGTCTATGCTGTAGGCAAACAGCTTGAACATCCTGGCTATCAAATCAGAGGACTAAAGTCCTTGAAATGAGGGATTCCAGCCACCAGGAGAGCAGGAATTGAGAAATAACCAGTTCCTTGACTGACCATGGGAAACCCAGCCGTCTGGTTAGCTTCAGCACAAGCTTTGCAGCCATGTAGGCAGGCAGATGGATGGTTGAGATCTTCTAATGCATATTGGCCAATACTGACATGGTTTGGCGTATGTGTACAAGGATGATTGTGAGTAGCCTAAATATGATTGTTGGGCAATAGTTTTCTGTTATACAAATCACACAAATGTTGCACAACCAGGGAGGGGTAATTCTTCAGGTGTCCCTGTGGCTCTGCTCGGCCGAGAGTCCTGCTTGAGCAACGCTGTGGGAGCACAATGCAGGGCACAGGGTGCTACTTGATGTCATGTCTTATTCTAGGTTTGAGGGGAAGATCCTGCACCCTATCTCTTTTGCACTGCTGTCACAGGCAGGCCAGGGTATGCCTGGCTACGTGACACCCTGCTGGTGGAGGTTCCTGTCCTCTGTCACCCCATGTCCCTTCATTTAGCATCGGTTGGAGCTCTGCAAGGGCCCAGGAGCTGTGGCTGTCCCATCAGCAGACACAGGGCTTGGGGCCAGGTTTTTCATCCAGTTTTAAGCCTGGGGAACCTCACGCTTAGAGCCCCAGGGTGCAAGGAGCCCAGTCTGGCTGCAGCTGGGAACACACCCCATCGTGTCAATGCACTTTGGCTCTGCTGCTGCTGGGCAGTCTGACAACTGGAGGTGTTCAGATGTAGATCAGTGCTGGCTGATCCTTAAACAGGCCTAGATTGCTATTATTGTCCTCTTAATACTCCCTAAGCTGGTTATAGAGGAAATTCTACTTTAGACACTTCCATGCTCACCTGGCAGCCCTTAGCACAGCTCGTTGCAGTACCAGTTTCAGCAACATGCGGGATTCCCAAATGACTAGAAAATTATGGGGCACAGCTTTGTGAGGCACTCAGAAAGGATTTCCCTTTGCAAAATCAGAACTCTGTGTTACCGGGAAAAATTATAAAGGGATTAGGAGTGAACGCACCTCCGTGGCAGAAAGGGCAGCAAAGCGGTGCATGAAGGTGCAGTGGAATCGGGCTCTGTGTCTGTGTGGGCATCTGAGCAAGCTCTCTGGGCTGGGGTACAGGCAAGTCCAGGGGTCCCCAGAGCTGGGAGAAGGAGAGCTGAGCACCCTGTTATTGTAAAGTGGTTTGTCTGGGTTTTTTTTCTGTGCCCTCGGGAGCTTGTCCCAGGGCAGATCAGCCTTTGCAGCGCCTGGGATGGAGGAAAGCTGGGACCTGGGAGGCATCGCTGACTGTGACTAAACCCTCAGGTGAGGGGAAGAGTCATCAGCCCACCGCCTGTTTTGTCTGCATCCTTGAGGGAATCAGCAACCCTGATTCAGGATTGCTTTAAACCACTGAGTCCAAGGGGCTTAATGTGGACAGAAGCTACCTGCTGGGGTACATTCCCCTCCAGGTGTGCAGGTGTGGTTTCAGGGGTAAACCAGGTGCTTGATGACTGTGCTGGGCATGTGCTGCGGATCCGGTTGTGAATCCTGGGAAGCAGGACACCCATCAGGGTAAGGCTGATGTAAAGTGAGGGACCGGCTCCCAAAACCACATGCGTTGAGCCAAAGCTGGCAGTGCTAGCAGAGAGCAGGGCAGGCCAGGAGGCTTTCTGTAGTAGCCAGCCAGACAGGCTCAGCTCTGAAGGCCTGGAGAAATGTGGTCCAGCATATGCAACGTAGCTTGTGTGCATGGACATCAGTTCCCCAGCACATGGAAAGGGACGTTTGCTTCTCAGCTGCAGGATTTGAGATTCTTCTGCTCTTTGTTTGCTGGGAGAACAGAAGAATCCTCACGAGCTCTGATATCACTGATTTATCTCCTTCCTCTAAATGCCTGAGATCATTAAGGACAGGGAAAAGAAAGCCTCCTATCTGCCTGCCAGCAGCACTGAAAGGGCCCTCTATATTACCTTGTGGTTTATAATTTCCAAAGTATTTCTGTCCAAATTTACCAGAGGACAGAAAGGCTGTAGGGAACACAGAAGCACAAACAGCATGGACACAGCTTGCTCTTGCTTGTACAGGAATGGAGCGGCATTTGCAAGGCAATTAGAGCATGGGTTTTCAGCAGGCATGTGAGCACCAGATGGACAAATATCCTGTAAACTCTTCAAGTGGATGTACCTGGCCAAAGTCTTTTTCTGCTGTGGAGTTATGCATGTGTGGTCTGCATAAAGAGAGTGTAAAGGCAAAGTGACAGCAGGTGGTTACACAGAAGAGTTGACCTTTCTGAGTGTGTGAGGAAGCTTTTATTCTTGGGGAGACACGCGGACCTGTGTGAGGCTAAGGAGACATCAGCTGAAGGTGGGGGAAAGTCTATGCTCTGCCAGGGCCTTTGATGAGAGCCAATTCTGAAGGCAGAGTTAATCCCAAGGGAAAGAACATAGGTGTTTGGGTGGTTTCAGGATCAAGGGATTGCCTTCAAAGCTGGTTGGGCATCTTGTGTTAACCTAGGGTAGGTGGTGTAAATAAAAGAAGTGACCTGGAAAACACACCAGGACTTCACTGCTTTCTCTTCTGCTGGGCAGCCAGCGTGCAGAGCCTTAGGCATCTGCTGTGGGTGGGCAGGGGAACAGTATTGTCACAAGCATGACACCAACGGTAGGGGAAGCAACGACGAAGCTGTGCATGTACAGGATTTGTTTAGGCGCATATAATAAATACACGAGTACACACATATGTCAAAACACCTTTGTATGGTGCTAAAGCAGAAGTTTATGCAGAACATATTTATGTGGAAATATATCTCGAGTTAGTAAACACCCGTTTGCACTCTTCTCCATGTATGAGCATAGATGCCTTTCATGGCATAGTATGAACATGACTAAGGGGGAGTACTCCTGCTAATCGAGATCAGAAAAGATATGGAAGCACATAAAAGAGGGAGATTACACATTCTTGTAAAGCCTTCAAAGATGATTTCATGCACTGGTATACAAATATGTGGGGTGGGGGGGAAGAGATGTACCCAAAAACAACAACAGGGAATTATACCCACGGAAAGATGAGCAGTCCCCCTCTCTTTTTGGATGTACCTTTAATACCTACCTTAAAGCCCCATTTGGGTGTTATGTGTTGTGATTTACTGCGGTCTTATAAATCTTTCAGCAATTTGAAATGTGCAGTGAACAAAGGTATTGCAGAGGTTTGGAATAGAAACCAAGAGAAGGACCTGCACTGTGTTCCACAAAGGGTACCTTGGTCTCTCTGGAAAGAGTGGCTGAGAGGCAGGGAGAGTAGGAGGTCTCACAGGGCTTTCCAGCCCAGGAGACAAAAAGCCAGTGCCTGTGGACCCCAATTCCTCCCACCAAAAGGAGGCACCCACCTCAGTTACCTCGTCCCTCCAGCTGGCTCTTACAGTCATGAATGGGATCTTGGGCAGGCTGGTCTCTTTCCAAAGGGGTAGACCTTTTCTGGTGGCTCCATGTCTTCCTGGAGAGCCTGAAGATGGGAGGGATGAATGTGGGCCTGGAAAGCCACCTGTGAGGTAGGCAGTGTTGTCGGAAGCTGTGGGTGGAGGTGGGCAGAGAGTGCAGCTGGGAGCAGACGGAAGGTGGGTGGAGTTGGTTTTTGGGGTGGAACTGAAAAGGGAAATGGAGCTGTTGAGGGATATGTCTATGAGTGGCAGAGAAATGGAGAAAAAATAATTATATGAGGTGTCAAGTGGGTGGCTACGGCAAGAGGCACCAGAACAGAGAAGAAGAATGGAGAATGTTGGACAGTCTAGAAAAAAGAGCTAGAGGTCTGGAGGACTGGATGGAGACACAGAGAGAAGGCGGGGGGGAGGGGAAGAGGTCACAAAGATTCTTCAGAGAACAAAGAAGAGATATCTCTAGGAGGATGAACAAGTGTCAGAGGCAGGTGGGCTCCACTCCACCATGGAGCATCCCTGCTGCAGGCTACACCCAGGTGGCTGACTGGGAAGGAACCTTGAGGAGCAATCTCTTCCCAACCAGCCTGAGCCTCTGACCTGCTGGCGGTGACAGCATTGCAATGGGTGTCTGTGGACACGCATAAACCACATCTCTTCCCTGCCTTCTCAT
The DNA here is from genome assembly GCA_026413425.1 of Tringa solitaria. NCBI lineage: Eukaryota > Metazoa > Chordata > Aves > Charadriiformes > Scolopacidae > Tringa > Tringa solitaria. The sequence goes on from JAOXJM010000052.1 coordinate 46,550,485, forward strand.
GACCCTGGCAGGGTGGTCTCACTCACTGCATTCAGGCCAACAGGCTGTGTCAGCAAGCAAAAGGTTGAGGGCTTGGTATAAAGTAGAACTGTGGCTGCAGTGTGATGGTGGTGGAGTGACCGTTTTAAGACCTGGATGGCTCCTAAGTTTCATCATCAGGAGTTAAAGCTCCTCTTTGGAAAACACACCTAGGAGGCAAACGGGCCTGGTCTAGGGGGCAGGATGGGACTTGGGTGAGAAACCAGAACCGTGCAGGGAGTTCAGTCATCACATTGCTGCATCCTTCCGATGGGCTGACAGGGGACATCTTGAGGACAGTTGGCTTCATGAGGGGTATGCTCCTGTTGATGTGCTAGCACCTGAGCGATAACAGGCAAGTCTTATTGATAGTCCCACAGCTAAGGAAAGAAGGGGTGACTGGGACAATACGTGGGGTGCAGAACAGCACCCGGCTCTGTGGGTGGTGGCTAGGTTGTCCTGCCACCATGAGGGCAGGAAAATAGGGAAGGGTCAGTGCAGGGATGGGACTGCTGCTGAGATACATGATCTACCTCTAGCCTGGTGGTATCTACCTCACATGTGCCAATCAAGTCTTTGTCAGTCAGACCACTTGCTTGTCCCACCCTCTTTGAGGTTTGTTTTGCTGCTCCAACACTGCACTGGTTTTCTTCTACTCTTTGGCCAGCTTGCCTGATGTCCGGTTGGTGTTCGGTGGTACAGTGGCTTTGTCACAGTGGTGACAGCAATCCTGACTACTCCTGCCAAGAAATCAAAGCTGAAGAATGTGGAGGTGGAGGTGTTGGTAGGACTGAGGGATGGGGAGGCACCACATACCATCTGCAGAGAGCATGGGGTTGTCTGTGCAGTTGACAGCAAACACCATGATTTGCCCAGTGGAGATGGTGATTTCTGGCTTCCTTCCTAGAATGAGATCATTCATTGGATTCCCACCAAGAAATCAGCATTCCCTCCTGCAAATGGTTCAACCCTGCTGAGGGCATCTGTGCTGATTATCGCTGTAGATGAGTCTCCAAGAATGCCAAAGGGCTGATTCTTCAGAGAATCGAAGCCTGGCCACTTGTGGGTGGATAAGAAAGTAAATAAAAGGATGAAGAACCTGGTCAATCAATGCTTCCATGTGCTGGAATGACTCTGTCTTCACCAGGGACAGGAGAAATGGGAGGCACTGGAAATGAGCAACATGAGCAAAACTGGAAATGAGTAAAAGCCAGTGGGAGGCTTTGAAATATTTTATTTATTTATTGCAAATGATCACCTGTGGGATCAGCATTTCACCACTTCCAAAGCAGCACATGCCTTTATTCTGGGTTCCGCAAGAAAGAAAAATTTTTGTTGCCAGGCTACTTCCAATCCCCTAAATAATCTACAAGAAATCCACCTATCTCTTCTAAGGGAACTCAGGATCAAACTAAAAATTTGGATGAGAGCTCTGACCCCACAGTTAATCCCATTTGAGGGGTGCTGGCATATAAATAGACTCAGATGGGCAGCTGAGACCCTTCAATTACTGCTCATGTTTTTTACCCTTGCTCCTCTGCAGGTCTCTAGGGAGAGGTCACAGACCAGGTTCTGGTAGGAGGAAGCCTCAAGATCAGTGCCTGCTCCTTCCCAGCACCTGTAGCTGAGAGGGGAAGGAGAGACTGATGGGGCCAGGAGAATGAAGGCTGATATTAGCCTGTGGGTGAGGAATGGGCTTGCCAAAGAGGTGGGAAGCAGAGCCTCCTGTTTAGCTCTGGGGGAAGGTTGACTTCACTCCAGAGAGATGGAGGTAGAGCTGGGGTGGCTACTGGCTGTGGCACATCTCTGGTGATTTAGATCTGGAGATAGGGGTGAGGTTGCTTTGGCTCCCGGAAGCCCCAGCAGAGAGAGGCAGAAAATCCCTTCCAGCATTTCCTGGGAAGCCTTGTTGGTTCTGAAGAAGACAGGCTGGGAAACAGGCAGGAGAGATGGGTGTCCAACCCACAGAGCCAGGGGCGCTTGGAGAAGCCCTCCAGGAGTCTGGGGGCAGCTGCCTCCCCAAGCCCCATGCTCAGCGGGATGGAAGGGAGACAGGGAAAAGATGTGCAGACATGGACACAGGATTTGTTTGGCAGCAGGGTTTGAACAGATGACTTCCATACAGAGGCACCCACAGGATTGTGGCTGGGGTTAACAAGCCTGGCTCCTGTTCTCTGTGGGGCTGGTGAGTGAGGTGTCCATGGGCTGCTGTGGAGCCAGGAAGAGTCACAACTGCTTGGACTCAGCTTTACTGTGGTGTCCCAGCAACTGGGATGGAAGTTGCTATGCAAGGGTGAGCTGAGCCCAGGGAGAAGAAAAAAAGGAAGGAGAAGAGGAAAATTGTGAGATAACCCAAGAAACCGTGTGTGTGCGCACATATGTGTGTTAAGCACAACTCTGTCTGCACGGAAGGGGAAGATCTTTGCTCTCCCACCTGGAAGAAAAGAGGAGACACTTACAAAGAAGCAGCCACAGGGATGCCAAGGCAGGTTCGTTCACTCTTTTTGCAGATCCATTGGCACTCTCGTAGAAGGAACCTTTTGCAGCGGGGGTCTTGCCTCATCCCCAGCTCATTCCCCCTGTGCCTGCCAGGCAGAGCTGATCCCTCGCTGGCTCCTCCCTGGATCTGCTCACAAGCGTCCCCAGCCGGGGCCGGATTGGGAAGCCTGGCCTCTCCCAGCTTTGGCAGCCCAAGGCTGGCCTTTCCCCAGCAATTCAACCATTCCTCCTCTCCCAAGCGGAACGTGCCCCAACACCTTTGCCTTGAACCGAACTGCATTCAAGAGCCCGGGTTTGCCCACACATGTTAAAGGTACGGCTGGAGGCAAAAAGCAAGGAAAGTCAGCCACAGCTCCAGCACGGAGGAAAAGGGGAGCCATCAGCAGAGCCTGGAGCTCGGTCCTTCCACCCAAGGATGACTGTGGAAGGGGGGGTTGGTTGCTGTGTACCCCGGCTTCCCATCGCAGCTCCTTTCCAGAAGAGTTCCTCCTCATCAAACGTTTGGCTTTCCAAGCCAGGATTGAGCATCCTCGGGAGATGAACCATCCAGAGGAGAAGGGCTTGCTATGCCGGGGGTTCATTGCCATGGCACTGCAGCTGCACAGCGGTGACGGGGGTCTGGAGGGGTGGAAGGAGTGGGAGAAGTGCTGGGCTGAGGCCAGCAGCGCTGGGGGCTGCGGGGGCTGCTTGGCACTCGCCGGTGTGCTCCTCCCCAGAGGGCTTGCCCGTGTGGGCAGCAGCACGGGCAGGGGTTTGCAGGTGTGAGGTGCGTGCAGAGCACTTTCATCCTTGCCAGTTTTTAGGTAGAGGCAGCCAAGGAGAGGAGCATAGTCTTCTCCTCCCCTTCTCTTTTCCTCTTTGCATGTGGAGGGTGATCTTCGTGCTCCTTCCAGCCCATCCAGCCTGCCAGGGTCTCCAGGGGAAGTGAGCTTCCATGGCTCGGGGTTGAAGTTTGCCAGCACTGGCTTAAGAACATCTGTATGTGCAGGCCTGGTGTTATGGTTAATGTGCAAGGAATATGGGCATCTGCCTCTGAGGATGGGCGAACCAGAGCCCTCCAGATTTCCCCTCTGATTATTACAGCGTGTTTCTTCCTGCCACGGGTAGTTCATCACATGCCAGCTGCCAGGCTGAGGAGAAGGATGCAAACAAGACACGTTAAGTAAAATGCTCCAGCATCCAACCTGAATGAGCAAGCTGTAAAGGAAAAGGAAATTATTCCTGTGGAGCAGGATAAAGGCTCACCAAACAGGCTGCATGTGGGCAGTGCTCAGAATAGGGAACGGCTCTTTGAAGGGCATGAAAATCTGCACCAGAGCTAAAACCTGGAGCTGGCTCACAAGTGATGGAGGAGTCATCTGATGGTAGATAAGGTCAGGATTTCATTAGGAACACAGTGACCGAAAGGAAACAACAGGAATCCTGCAGGATGCATCCTGCTGCTCAAGCCCAAGCAGACAGGGCATGATTGAAGCAGTAATTAGTGCAGAAGAGCAGCAGGACTGGGTCAGACCAAAGGTCTGCCTTGACTCATTTCTGAACCCAACAGTAGACGCTTGAGGAAGAGGGAGCATAGCAAACGTGGTGATACTTGCCCCAGATATTAACCCAGCTTCCAGCCTGTGTTGAGCTCAGGCACTCCTGAGCCAAAACGGCTCTGGGGACATTAGTGTTGAGGGGACATTAGAGCTTTCGGTTTCCAGGACACCCTTCGGTTCATGGGAGAGAAATGCACCATGGAGCTGGTCAGCACTGGATGCTTATTCTAGGAGTCCTGTGTTGTTTTTGCACTCCTCCTTGATGTGAAATGTCCTACGAGTGGCTGGTACAGCCCCAGCCACTGGGGATTGTCCCAATGGCCATGGCTGTGGTGCTGTGGCTACCCTGAGCAGGCCGTAGATGGCCACCATCACCAAAGGCTGGGTTTTGCACATGGGGGATTTCGGCTCTGTAGCTGACGGCAGCAAAGTCTCCAAAACCCAGGCAGTAAAGATGATCAGTGAGGTGTTTGGACAAGAAGTAACAAGAGACTTGTATAGTCTCTCGGGTCCAACTGAAGCAGTGATCAAAAGGAATATGAAATTAAGAAAAATGTAGAGAATGCACATAAAAATGTGTCCTGGGGCGAGTTGTTTCCCAAGAATTACAGAATCAGAGTTTATGTGATTCTTAGGAGCACCATACCAAGGCTGACAAAAAGTGGGCTTAGTTGGGAAATGTCTATGGTTTATGTGGTAGGCCATGAAATAGAAAGTAACGTAACTTCTCCAGGGCCAACGCAGAAACTGGATAGTCCCTGACAAATAATTGTCTGCCATGCAATTATTTTGGCACCGGAGCATCTGGGAGGCAGACCCAGGCAGCTCCTGTTAGACTTCAGCACCAGTGTGTAGCAGAGTCCTTGTCTGTATGTGTGTGTCCTCCCTCTGTCTGTCTTAATGCTACCTGGAGGAATGTGATACCTTTGTGATTTTATGCCACATCAAATCAAGTTAAAACTACCTGTAGGTTCAAAAATTAGAGGGAATTTTACTGAGAGAGACAGATTGATCAGCAAAATGCAAAGCCTGGGATATATATATATATATATAAGCCATGCGTCCATGCTCCAGAAAGGCTG
>JAOXJM010000052.1:46556579-46568267 GCA_026413425.1 Tringa solitaria
CTAGTTGGGGGTGTCCCTGCCGACTGCAGGGGGGTCGGACTAGATGACCTTTGGAGGTCCCTTCTGGCCCAGATGATTCTATGATTCTATGACCCACCCTGTGTCAGACCCAGGGGGTCACGATGACATTCCCTCAGCAGCAGCAAGCCTGGGTGTGCTCTAACTGCTGTGAGAGATACCTAACTGCTGGGAACAGTAAATCCATCAATCCCACCACCAAGAGCCACCTAAAAATGGGTCAAAGCCCTTGGTTAAATGGCTCGGTCTTCCTTTGCAGAACTGATTCTAGCTAACGAGGCGCTACACGTGAAATAGCAGCCTTCACACATGCTTCAGGGGGGTTTAACCCAGTGGGTTTCCAGTGACACCATTAGCTATAGCAGAAGCATCTCTGGGTGCAGCTACACCTTGCAGATCTACAAGTAGATATAGCTACACCTTGGAGTCCAGGCTGTTGTAGATGTGTGACTAGTATAGTCAGAGTGATCCTGGCTTGTCACCTTTTTGCATCACCTGCATTTTGCCTATTTCAGCCACAAACCTTAATGCAGCATTTATGTCGCGGTTTGTTTCTTTTGTAAAAGCAAGGGTCAGGAAAACAGACAGGAAAGCGCTAATCTCTACATGAATCTTTGTCTTTCCCATCTTTTCCCTCCTGAGTGCAGGCAGGACAATGCTCGGTGACGCTGCCCTGAATACAGCAAAATGGGCCACCTCTGCCTGTAGCACTCGGGTCAGATTGTGCTTGTGTCGGGCTGGTTTTGGGTTCAGAGCTCTGTTATTTTTCCATTTTCTCTCTCTCTTTTTTATTTTTTTTCAAGTTTGCAAACTGTGTCCTCAGTCAGCAGTAACCACAGGGAGAATTTCCACTTGGAAAGTACAGGGGAGTTTCTTTGCTGCTGCTCAGGTTCAATTTTGGCTGTAACAGGGAAAAGGCTGTTCTCTTCCACCCTTGCTGACCGTCCAGGTCTGAAAGCTCAAAAAGGCCAGCTTATTCCTCAAGTCCTGATCTAACCCCATATATGGCATTTGCCCCGAGGCAGTGAAATTCCAGCAACTTAATACTTCAGGCTGTGATCTTTGAAGGGTTAAGGGAGGCCCAGCTGCAACTTTTTGAGCTCGCTTTGATGCTCAGTTAAAGCCAGGACAGCTGGGCTTGTAATAGCACTGAGTTGGGTCCTCTGAGCTCTGTGACACCACCAGGACATGAGTATTGTCCCCTGGGGTGGGACATGGACTCGGACATGGATCCCTTTGCCTTCCTGCGCGGTGATAACTGGCTCTCCTGGTGCAGCCTTGTGACTTCCCAGAGCTTGCTGTGATTTAGAGCCCATTCCTGCACAAAAGGGGAAAGCAAAGGAGAAGGGAGGGCAGGAAAACCTTCCCTTGCACGGGAGCGAAGCCGCCCGAGTCTGTCCGGTGGCGCTGGCGGGGAGGGCTGGAGCTGGAAGGAATGCGGCTGCGTCTTGGTGGAGGAGCATGAGCTGGAGTTTCTGGCTGAGAGGGAGCGACTGGAAAGCAGGTTTGCACAGGGTGGCCGATCTCCTCTGATCCCCTTCTACCTTCCTGTCCTCCCCCCCTCCCCAAACCTTCTCTCGCCAGCTCCCCTGGCCCTGGAGGTGGTTTGGCATCCGTGGCTGCTGCAGTCAGCTGGATCTTGCTGGTTGAGGGTCACGGGCAGTGGTGCCCCTCGCTGTGCCAGGCCTGCCAAATAGCAGTGGTGGCCTCTGAGGTGGGGAGGCATTTGCTGTGTCTCCATCAAGAAACTTCCCCTCTGGATAACGGCTCCGGGAAGCAGCCTGGCCGGGTGGAATGACCCCTGGGGTTCAAGGCAGGGGTGAAAAAGCTTTGCCTGGCCCCTCTTTCCAGCTCTCCCACTGGGTTCAAAGAGCTTGGCAAAGCACTTCCAAAGTGACCACCCCCCCACGATGCCCAGGGATCTGCAGCCGGGAGGGACCCTGTGCAACATCTGACCCTGCAGCTCTGCCTGGGGCACAGCACATCCAGCAAGGGCCGTTAACAGGGGAACCTCACAGCTTGAACCGGAGCCCTTGCAACATTGATATTTTTAGCCCATGCAAATGGTCGTGTTTATTTTCCTAGTGTTGTGCCTTTTCACCTTTCCCAGGGATTTTATTGCTTGTGAAAACAAGGACCTTAAGAGCCATGTGAGTGTCTGTGCTGGCTGCTGCAGTCACCCTGTCTGCCTCCATCGCTCCAGCTCCCTCTGCCCATGCATTACCCATCCCACATCCCCCAACGAGTCCATTTACAGTGCAGTGATGGACTGTGACCTTGTCACCTTGTCTTGCCTCGGACCACATCTTTCCCTGGGGCTGGTATGTCCATGGGACACCCTGAACATGAGCATGGGGTTGGTGATGCGTGTGCAATTCCCCTCCTTGGGACGGGATGAAACAGAGGAACGTTGCAAGCTTGTTTATTGTCAGTGTTTCAAAACAGTATTTTTTTATTACAGACTCATCAGGTTGCTCACACTGTGGCAGGAATTTAATAATATAAGGCACAGAGAACATTCAGAAGTAAAAAAAGAGTTCTCAGCCTGTGAGACTCAACCATCCCTTCGCTCCTGTCAGGACCCTCTCTATAAAGCAAAATCCAAATACCTTCTCCCTTCCTTCCCACCCACCCCTTAAATCCCAAAATCCACGACAGGAAAAATAATATCACATCCTTTCCCTCGAGCGTGTGGCAAGCACGCCTCTTTCTGGGCAGAAATGTCCCTTCCAAGCCTGACACAGCTTCCCTGGGAGAGCAGGGCTGGAATTTAAGCAGGACCAAGGCAGAGGTGGGAAATGCTCAAGGGCACCGTGATTTGGGGCCAGCCAAGAGCTTTGACTCAGCTACAGCAGCATCTCAACACCAAGGTCAGCCCCACGCACCCCGGGGGGGGGGGAACAGGCGGCCGCACCCCATCTCCCTTTGCAGCACAGAAAACACAACAGCGGCACGATGGGTGAGTAATGGTAAAGCACGTAGCACTTTCAAACCTTTATTTTTCGAGGGGATTTTACAGGATGGGATGCGTTTCGTTTTATTTGCTTTAAATTTTGTGCGCTTTCCTATTCGTTTGTTGGATTAGCCCTTTTTTTTTTCTTCTTTTTTTTTTTTCTTTTTGTGCCCAATGATGGTTAAATTCAAGCCCTGGGAATGGAAAAAAGAAAAAAAAAAAACAAACCAAACCGAAATCCTGCCACTCTGTGTCTTTCTCACCCCTTCTTTCCATCCCCCCCACTCCACCCCCTACCATGACCTGGGTGACCGCAATGTCACCCAGAGCTGCTCTGCTCGAAAAGCCCAATCCTCCTACATCCTCTGGCTCTGCCTTCCTTCCTTCGCTGGTGGTCGGTGACTGGCGGTGGAGGATGAGCTGAGAGGTCTTTGCAACTACGCTGGCGTGTCCAAGAACGTGCTGTTAGTTAGAAGTTAAGAGCAGTCGATCCGAGAGCGGATAGAGAGAGGGAGCGGATATTTAGGACAGGAACAGGGTCGGTCAATGGTATAGATGTATGGGAGAGAAGAAGGGCTGGTGGAAAGGCGTGTGGAAATAGCCAAGTGAGTAATCTAGTGGTAATAGATTAGGCTCTGAAGGAGGGCTGTTACTTCTCTTAGCACCGTTTACTACGTATGTTTAGATCTATATTAGCACCTTGTTCCCAGGGAAAAAAAACAAAACAAAACAAAAGCGGTTCAAAAACCGAAGGAAGTGGGAAGGTTAAAACAAGACAAAGTTGGCAGCAGAGACGGAAGCTGGGGGTTTAGATCACAAGATCCTTGTCTATGTCCTCTGTGGAAGGAAAAGAGAGAGACGAGGTCAGGAGGTGGGTGCTCCCGGGGTCCCATTGCTCCTACAATCTGCCCCCTCCCCGCTCTCCCCTGCTTTTCCCTCCCCAGGACCAGCTGTAATGCATTGCTTCATCCCAAGCTGGGGCTTTGGGGGTGCTTTTTGGTGTCCCTCCCACCCCCATTCCCTCTCTACCCGGTACTTACGCTCCTTAATGCCGAAGCAGCTGGCCCACTCCTCCAGGGCGATGTACTTGTCGTTGTCCAGGTCACAAGCCTCGAAGAAGCGGGTGGTGCAGTGCTCCATGGGGATGAGGGGGGCACGGAGTGGGGCCAGCTCGGTGTGGGACAGGTACCTGCCGAGGTGACGGCATGGTCAATGCCCGCCCACCAGCACCAGTGAGTTAGAGGGGAGATGCTCTGCCAGGTGGGGAGAGTAGGGGGGCAGAGCAGGGCGAGATGCTGGCCCCAGCTCTTGGTCTGGTTTGGCTGCTGGCCCAGTGCCCTCCCAGTGTCCACCACTTAATGTCATGAAGGTCAAGGTCTGGTGTCTGCTTTTGAAAGGGCCGTGCTAGTCACAAAATAGCCAGCAGCTGGGGGTCCTCATCAGCTGCCCCCCAACCGTGGGTCTGTGTGTGTAATCGCTCTCAAGCCCGTCTCCAGCTCACAGCTAAGCCAGCAGCTGCTATCTCAGCTGTTGAACTTATCCCGGGGCCTTTGGACTAAGATATTTTAGGGAACTATCATACGACTGTAAATCTGAGAAGACAGAAACTCCATACCCAAGGGAGATGGGAGCAGCTGGGGCTGGGGGAGTCTCTTCTTTCTGCAGAAGAGCTTTTTGCAGAAAGGAAAACTGCCTCTACCCCAGCTTGCTTTGCCCCAGCTACTGCCAGATGTGTGCAGGGGTTATCCCTCCACAGGGCTTTGCTTGTGCCTCTGCCACCAGCCACCCACTTGTGTCACATCTCCAGCCTTGACAACTTCTGCCACCGAATCACCCTGGTCCTCAGGTAGGAAAGGGTCCTGGTAGGGGACCCCATTCTGCTCTGCTGCCACTCACCCATCAATGGGGTGCTGGTCCAGCTGCCCGAACTGCCAGTGCACGGGGAAGATGTACATGTTGTAGTTCTTCTCAAAGTCACGGGCCAGCAGCTCCACGGTGTGGTCACCGGCCTCCAGGCGCTTCTCATTCTCGTGGATCTTCTTCACCTGTTGTAGGAGAGACCGGGAAGACTTTGTCAGCAGGGAATGGGGTGCAAGGGGGGACCTCGGGAAGGGCTTTTCATGGGGTGACCACAGGTCATTCTGGATGTGCTTCCCTTGTGTGCTGGGCTCTGTTGACAGGGTGAGCTCTCAGGCTCCCTCCCTAATCCCTTACCTTGAGCTTCTGCTTCTCGGTCAGGAGGTTGTTGTCCTCATCGCGCTCGTACAGGGTGATCAGCACGTTCTTGAGCCAGTCCCGCATACGCAGGGGGAACTCGGTCAGCTCTGTGTCCAGGCAGGCGGGGATGACTGGAAACCATACAAGGTGGTCAGCACAGCACATGCAGCCCCAGACCCCAGACACACAGCCCCAGTGTCCCCCCACCTCAGTCCTGTATCTGCCTGGACCTTTTCTCTCCCTCAGCCCGTGGGCAAGGGGGCTGTGCTCAAGTTAGGGGTCCCCTTGTCTAAAGGAATGGCTCCACTTACATTTGCAAGGCCCAATGTAGTCCAGGTGCAGCTTGTGTCCTTTCTTGGTTCCCTCCAAGGTGCACTTGGTGGCAAAGAAATGGCAGGAGGAGTCATAGGTCTTGTTGTCAGTGCCGCAGACCTGCACAGGATGGGGAGATGCTGCTTGAGGGACACTGAAGCCCAGCCCTGCTGCGAGGTCAGCAGGGAGAGCCTCCAAATGAGATGTTTAACTTGTTTCTTGTGATGGATAACAGCTCCTTGGTCACTGCTGGCTGAGGACAGATGGGGACCTGCTGCCCTTACTTTGATTTTCTCCCCCACCATCTCTGGTAATGTCCCATGTGAGATCCCTCCCATCTCCAGTCCATCAAGCAGCTTCTGCCCTCACCTTCTCGAAGACACCAGCGGTGGCTGGGCAGCTGGAGGGGTCCTGGCACACGCACATGGGTGAGTTGTTGTCATCCACCTCGCACACCTTGCCGTGCTTGCAGTGGTGGTTCTGGCAGGGGTCTGGGAGAGGACAGGGATAAAAGTCAGAGCTTGGCCCGTCCTCACCTCCCACAAGCTGCCTGGGGCATCTCAGCACAGAGAGAAGACAGAGACTTTACCAGGAACAGCCCCAAGCATCTCTCCCTGCACTAGGAAGATGTGAGGGTTTCCAGAAGCCCATGTTAGCCCTTGGGCTAATCCTGGGCACCTTTCTGTAGCCACACAACACAATGGTTTTTCTGTGGCAAAAATGTGGTTATGGAGAATCCGGTGCTGGATAGATGTCATGTACCTCTTTCTTTTGCTTTTAACTGTGCGTCTGGGCTGGCATTGTCCTTGTGCTACCGCTGTTCCCAAAGAAGCCCCTCACTGTTTGGAGTGTCTAAAGCTCGCCAACCCGGGGAAGGGACCAGTTCTCTGCCTGAGAAAAGCTGGAGGGCAAGGGAAAAGTGACTTACTCTCTGCAACAATCTCCTCTACATCTTCTGTGGGTTCCTCAAACTCTCCCACCTCCACCTGGACAGGGTTAGCCCCCACGGGCTCCTGCAAAAGAGGTCAGTGTTTCGGCTGGGGGTGCACAAAGATCTTGGCCCCATTCCTCGAGGGGCAGAGCAGCCCATGCTTCAGAGATGCTCCTCCAAAGGCAGTGGGTGCTGCAGGGGATGGGTGACGAGGAGGAGCAGAGTCACCTACCTCTGTGGTGGGGTCTTCGATGACCTCTGTCTCATCGGGCAGAGCCTCCTGCTGCAGGGGAAAAAGACCATGAGCTGGGGTCCGTGGGTGGTCCTGAGGAGGGTGACCCACTGAGGAAGGTAACAGGGCCACCCTTGGGTTTCCTCTCGCCCCCTTGCCCCCCATCCCTCAGGGTTTTATTCATCATAAAAGAAAATCCCTATCGAATACACCGGACGGACAACCCCGACAGCAGAGAAGCTCCGTTGTCTCCTGTACTTACCGGAGCTGCCAGGGCTTTGCCTGCCAGGCAGAGAAGGAAAAAAATCCAGGCCCTCATCTTTCAGCAGACCCTGAGTAAAGGAAAGGAAAAGGAGGAATGAGGGGCAGGAGGCCATCGTGTGCCGCTCGGCTCGGGGCTGAGCTCATGGCTGGCAGTCAGACACTTCGAAAAGGGCGTTCTCTTTATTTCCTCCCTTGTCTGTTCAATATTACAGACCCACATGCTGGCTTTTCTAGCCAAAACCTTAAGCCAAATAATGTTTCCAAGACAAATTCTTTTGATTTCGCAAAATGGGGCATCAGGCGTTCAGGTTTCTGTTGCTTTCCTCGATGCCTTTAGAAAAATTGCAGACAAAATGGCAGTTCCCCCATCCTCCACAGGATATTTTTTTTAACTGAAAATAGCATTTTTTCATGTTAAAAGCCCCTGATACAAGCCCTAGGTAGAGCAATAAATCTGTCTACCATTTTCTGTGTCAATCAGAGAAAAAATGAAAGCGGAAGATGGAAAGAGAGACCAGAGAGACAGTGAGAAGGGGCACTTGAGAATTAAATCCTTAAATTAAAGCACTTCCCACATGGGCACAGACATCTCTAGGGGTATCAGCGACCTGTCCCCCATCCCCAGCACCTCCAAATATTGGGGTCTCTGCCATGGTTCTTCCTTTCCTGCTTAGACCTGAGGGTCCTCAAACTGGGTTTGTGGGATCTAGGATGCTCTGGCGTTCAATCCTGCCAGGAGATGAGCTCCAGGGTTGCAGGGACCCTGTAGGATGAGGGAGCCAGGCAGCTCAGCTAACACCGGCCACGATGCGAGCCAGGAGAGCGCAGCTGGTGGGATCACCCTGTCCTTGTGTCCCCCCCCCCCAGTTCCTGTTTGGCAGGATTGAGCCCCTCTGTGTGAGGGCAGAGAGGAGCTCAGCTGGCCGCTTAATATGCCGGTGGCATCTCGCTCCTGACAGTGAGGGCTGCCCGCTCCCTTCCGCCCGCCGGGAGAGCGAAACACCCCCGGTTTGTCTCCTACCAGCGAGGGGACTTGTCCCCCTGCCAAGGCTTCCGCTGCCTCCCTTCCGCTCACCCTCCTCCTCTCCACCTGCGTGGCCAGGACATCGCAGCCCACCAGCTCCTTGGATGGCTTTGTTGGGACAGAAAGCCTTGGACAAGGTGTCTTTTTCTCTGCCAGCGAGCATGGATTGGATATCTAATTTGCCAGTGCAATCTTTCCCTTCCTCTCTGGGTATAAAACCGGGCCAACGCTGTGCAGCCGGGGCACCAGCCAGGCTGGGCTGTGCTTCCTAATTTAGCAAGGTTCAGTCACGCAGAGGATGAGATCCTCCTTCCAAGCTCAGCACCTCACCCAGCCTCGGCTTCCCAGGGGAGGGAAGCTTCCCAGGGACATCAGGGGGCTGGGAGCATGGGGGTGGTGGGGATGGCTGCCGTGGTGGGACAGAGGACCTGTGGGGAAAGGGGCTGCAGGTAGGGATGGATGAGTGCATTTGCTCTGGGGAGACTCCAGCTGAGCAGCTCCCCCCCTCTTCTTCTGCTCAGTACACACCGTCCTTTTCCCTCGCCTTTATTTGCTCTGGAGGCTGCTGAGAGGTCTCCTGGCATTTGCCGGGAGAGATCACTGGTTCTTCACTTCTGGAGAGGTGGTTTAGGGGGGAGGCAGGTGGAAAAGTACTGGTGAATCTGGCCGTCTCCTCCCTTGCTGCCAACCCCTCGCTTGTAAAGGCTCCTCCTGGGCTTCTCCCAAGGGGTTTGTTTGCTTTGGAAGATGCTCTGAGGTTCATTGGTGCTTGCTGGGCAGAAATAGAGCATTGACCAGCCTGGAGGAGAGGGCAGTCCATATGTACACGTGGAAGATGGTATTGAGAAGAACCAAACGCCAGGCCAAGGCCCTCTCAAATAATTTCCCCAACCCCCAAAAAATCTCGAATTTCAAAGCCTGGGCATGCAGTAAGCTGGGGTCAGGGAATTACACGCTTGCTAGGAGCCAGCAGACAGTCAGAGCTGCCAGTGTTGTGTTTGGATGAAGAAGGAGCACGAAAGGGTCTGAGCAAACAAGCTCTGCAAAGCTGTCTCGCGCCAGAGATGGGAAAACCAGTTTATTGGAAAAACAACATTCTCCTCGAAGCAGAGCCTATGCATAAAAGGACATTGCAGCGTCTGTGAGCCCCTCACTGTTTTGCGAAGGCATAGTCTTTCCTGAATGCCTGGTGGTCAAAAGTCATGAAATAACAGCTCAGGAGCTCTGGGCACAGAGCTGCTCCAGCAGAAGAGCCTGGGCCCATGGTGCGAGTCTCCCTCCTTGTGGACCTGCCATCATCCTGCTGTCCAATACTTTGGAGCTGGCAGCTGGACCATATCATGAGCTCAGCGTCCATGCAAGAGCCTGAGGGTCTCAGGGGGATCCCTGCGAGGGGCCCTGCTCTGGAAATGCTTGGCACCACTCTGCAAGAGCCCCGTGGAGGGCAGAGGCCAGCATGAGGCACAGAGCAATGGGGTGCAGCTGGGGGTCATTTTGGACAGAGGAAAACAGGATGGGGAAGTAGATCTTAGCAAGCAGGGACTTATACCTTTCTGTATCCTAAAGGAATGAACAGAGGTCAGTACTTCACAAGACACGCTGGAAACCAGCACATCCTGGGCACAAAGAGGGATGCTGAAGATAAAGTATGTGAAGCCTCCACAGTCACCATCCCCTCCTCAGGCCTGCCCTCCTGACTCCTGATGGTGAAGAAGAGGACCTGGGACCAATGGGCTGCAGGACCCTTGGCCTGCACTGCATTTCTAATAATAGAGTCTTGTGGCTTCACCTTCCTAGCATGGCCCAGGCTTTCCCTCAGTGCTGGCTGCTTGTTGCATTTTGCAGCCATGTCCCTAGCAAGACAGCCACGGGGTGTAGAAAGGTCTGAGACTGAGCCACAGAACCTTCATAAATTCAAAGCAGGATACTCTGGCCGACTTCTTACCTCCCCCCCTCAATCCTGTAGCACCATCATAAGTTTCTGCTGCTGGTGAAGGGGACAGTCTGTGCCACTGGGGCCTGCTGGTCCCTGATGTCTCCTCCTGCCCAGCCTGGGGGCTTTTGCGGGCTGGGGTAGGACAATAACTAGGCAGATGCCTCCAGAGGAGGCTCCATGGATGGTGCAGCGTGGCCCATGTGGCGCTGGCCCTGGCCAGGGTTGCATAAGCCCTTTGGGATGCCACGTTAGCGTGGGGAGGAGTCTCTGCCTGGCCACTTTGACAGCTCCTCCCCGAGGCCACTGGGATAACCCCAGCTGCCTCACCGCTAACTGGGACGAGTGGCCCCACTGCCACCTCCCGTCACCAGCAGCTGAGGACAGGAGTGGGTAATTGTTGGGGCAAAACCTTTCCACGTCTTGGCTCCCCACCTGCAGCCCAGCCTGGCCATGCAGGAGACAGCCAGCCCCAGCGGCAGGGTCTTCTGCACCCAGGCTCCATTGCTCATTGCTATTCCAAGCCTCTGCAGGGTCTGATGTGCCCCGGCACCGCAGGCTGGATGTAAAGGCAGGATCTGCCCAGAGAAACCTTCTGCCTATGAATCCCACTGTGGGCCACAGTTTTCAAGGCGCAAAGGGGTGACCAAGCGTGGCCATCACAGAGACATGACACCATCTGGCCATGACCTATGCAAGCAAGACCCTCTGAACTTTACTCAGCCAGCCACTCCTGGGCTAAAATTCGATTTGAAGTCAGAGTTGTTTGCATGAGTTCCCATAAAGGTCCCTGCTGACCAGGTCCCTGCATGTCCCGGCTGTGCTGCTGGAGGTGCTGGCTCACCCAGATGTGCTGCAGCTGCACTGGGTCCCAGGAGAGCAGGGCAGGAGCAGAGGGCTAGGCAAGAAGACAACCTGGCTCCTGCCACCTGCAGAGGCCCCTCTCGCACAATGTGCAGGCTCAGAAAGCCAAGCTAGGTTTGGATGGAAGTGAAATTCCCTTTAGCTCATGCACACGCTTACACACCCCCAGAAAAACACAGGAAAAAAAGTCTAAATACCACATCTGTCCATGCAGAGTCACTAAGGACATATCTGCACCACAACACTGTATTAACCCATTCCCCTTGCAGGGAGTTGAGCAGCTCTGATTGCACTTATAGAGGCTCCAGATCTCACAGGGCTTATTGATACACGGGCAAGAGCCCAAATGCCACTATAGGTGTGCACTGGCTTGAGGCTGTCATAGTTTGTCTAGGTTGGAAATTGCATCCGTGCTGGCAAACAGTTAAATTAGTACCGAGAAAAGAGCAGGGCTGAGACCTTGGCTGCAATCAGGGGTTCAGCGATGAGGCCTTGGCAGACCTCCCTCGGGAGGGCAGGCAATACAGCATTTTGCTGTCCTGCCTGAGCTTTTTTCTTTTGTTTGGACTGGATGTGGGGCAGTGCCAAAAGCTGCCCGGATACTTCTGTGCCAGGTGCAAGCGGTCCCTCTGGCTCCTGGGGGATAGGGAAAGCTGATCTCGCCGCAGCACCACAAAGGAAAGAGAGAGAGAGAGAGAGGAAACTGTCCGCTAAATATTCTGCAAAAAATGCAAACCATCTTCAAAGCATTCCCTGGGCTCGCCCTGCCACAGCCGCTCCAGCGATAACAGCCCCGACATCCCTCCGACCAGAGGACCCAGAAAGGGTTTCCATGGGAGCCGACATTCCTCTGGGGCTGAGTCATGGAAGAGCAGAGGGTTGTGGAAGGAGGGGCTTGGAGAAAAAAAAAAAAAAGTTTGAAAAGTTTATTTCTCCTCTC
>JAOXJM010000052.1:46568277-46584723 GCA_026413425.1 Tringa solitaria
CCCCCCCTCCCAGCACCCGCCCGCATCCCTGCTCCTGCCTATGTGGCAGACAATAGCTCGGCTTTAACTGCTGCGCAGAACCTGACAGCCTTTTATTTCTGCTTAAAACTCGCCTGATCCACCCGAACAAACAGCTGCGATTTACTTTTGTCCTTCTGCCGGGTTGCTGAGCTTTTGGGCTGTTTCGAGTTGGTGGTAACCGAGGGCCGGGGGTACTGGCGACCTTCCCGCTGCCCCCGATTTCGCTCCAACTTGAAAGTGTTGCCCTTCGGTTTGGGTGGGAATTCGGCGCCCATCCTGTTCAGTTTCCTTTTCTTGGCTGGATCCACCAGAGAGGAGCTTTCTTAGAGCAGGGACACAAAGAGCAGGGTTAGGCTGCCAGGACAGTGGCTGCCTTTAAAGGAAACAAGCCCTCGGCTCTTCTGCCTGGACCTAAAATCGCTTCTGGCTGAGCCCAAGTTCTTAAAACTTTAAAGAAAAAGCCCCAAAAGAGCTTTGTTCCTCCTCTCCTGCAACCACCGTCTCTCTAAGAGTTGATCAGCTGGAGTTGAGCAAAGCAGGGCAGCAGGACTTGAAATGGTTTCAAAGTCTGCTTGGAACAAAAAGCTGAGTGTCTTTTTCTTTTTTTTCTTTTTTTTTTTTTTTTAGGAGAAATAAGAGCGGCTGTGCTGAAAAAATAAAAACGCTGAAACGAAGTCGACAGCTCTTTTGTTCTTCCTCTAGATATTCTGGTGAGTAAAACGTCACCTGCCAATGGACCTCAGGCTGGGTGTGATGGGGACTGGTTTGTCGTTAGATCTGGTTTGCTCTGCAGGTTGGTTTGATGTGCCCAGACTTTGGTCTCACGCATCTCGCTAAGGAAATACCCCACAACTGAAAACCCAGAGGGGGAAAAAGGGAGGAGAGAGAAAAATTAGGGCAGGTTAAAGCTTAACAGCCAGATGCCACCAAAAGCATTAAAGCTGGCAGGGAAACACAGTAACAGCTCAGTTTAGGAGCGGAGATGCTGCAAAGAGGAGAAAAGAAGTCAGAAGTCTCTAAACGCATCACTCGGGGTGGGGACATGGATGCCAGGAGACCCCAGGGGATGCATTGACGGGCACCAGATGCACCCCATGGGTCAGCATAGTGGCTCCCGGGCCAGGGACCCCCGTGAATGGGGCTGTTGGGACCCCTGTGCTGGGAGAAACAACACGGCAAAGGCAAACGCGAAGGTGTCGGGCCATACCTCGCAGTCCCGGCAGCACGGCTGAGGAAACTTCGGGAGCTTGGACGGGCTGGAGGAATCTGCAGGTTTTAGAAGGAGGCAGGAGGAAACCAAAGGGTGGGTTGGGTTTCCTGCTGCCTCTCCTCCTCCTCCTCCTCCTCCTCGCTATCTTTCCAAATCGGTCTCTTCCTCTCCCTCTCTCCCCAGTGGGCAGTCCCACCCGCCTGAGAGACCGGCTGAGGCACAGCCAGGGTCCAAGGGATAGACCAGAGAAATCAAGCGGGGGCCGGAGATCTAGGGGGTCTCTTGCAGGGATAGATCAGCCCCCAGCGCAACCTTCCCGGCAGAGTCCTTGTCACAGCAGCTGCCCGCGTTGCTGCAATGAGTTTGTCAGTTCTCCGGCTTTCTCGGACTAATAGCACGGGGGGATCAGGGAGGAATATCACCTCTGTGCTTCTGTGCTTGGTTTGTGCACCTCCTGGCACCTTAGCCTACTGCAATTAAAATGTTAAATGCTGTCATTTACCCACTGAACGGGGTAGTTCAATCCCTGAGCTGGTGTTTCCCATCCTCAGGGAGATACAGAGGAAAGGAGGAGAGTCCTCGCTCCTCCATCCTCTCTCCTAACACCGCAGCCACCTGGGACTGCCTTGTGGGGAGGGAGAGGAAAGAATGATCCAGAGAATGTGGTGAGTTATGACACGTCTGAAATATGCTCCAAGTAGACAGAGAAGTGCTGGGCTGGGAGATGTGACCCTCAGCACAGAGGTTGGTTTCTCTGCCGTGGTTATTGTCCAGCAGATCTGGACTGATTGAACAAAACCCACAGCTGAAATTCCCGGCCAGTTGAATCCGATGGTCTCTTCAGACATCACTAAGTATTTTGACCTTACAGATCGTAACTCAGCTGGATCAGCTGCGCAGCCAGAGGCAGCCAGACAGCAAAGCTGTTTGGAGTTGACTTTTCCCATCTGTTCCTCGGCTCCTCTCTCCTTGCATCTCACCATGACTGAGAGGATTTAAGGTTCATCTGCTCCCGCGGCAGAACCAGAGGGCATGCCTTTATGCACCAGCGTGGCCATGGCGCTGAATTGCAAAGCAAAGCCAGCAGCCAAAAAAGAGAGGCTGTCAAACTGCTGGAATTTGGGCATCCTTGAAGAGTGTCTCCATGAAATATGGGGCTGTCCTGAGCGCTGCATAGTCCAGCTCTTTGCAGTTTGTGACCCACCTTTGGCACCAACCCTCACCCTGCCTAGAGCAATGCAAGGTTGGTCTCCAGGAGCTGCTGGAAAGAAAGTGGCTGGTGTAGCCAGCAGGACTGAGGACAAGTCATCTGGGCACTAGCAGGCTGATTGTGGATGCTGGGTGAAGGACAACCAAGACCATAACAAAATGCAGCATCGTGTTTTGTCTTGGCTGCCTGGGGTTTGGGTTCATTCCTCATGATTACACACTGTCTTTGAGAGGGGCTGAGACACTGCTCTGGGTGCTTGACTCTTCCCACCAATGTTTGTGGCCATGCTGGCTCCTTGCTTTGTAGGGTGCCTGGTACTTTGAGATTTGTGATTCTTTATCAGTTCACTCCTTGTCTGGCCTTACAGCGCTTCTGCCTGATGTAAAAGAAACAGATGTAAGACTAAATATCATGTGGCCAACAAGAAATGAAAAATAAGCAAAAGAGAAAGGAAAAGGGGAGGGGAAAGATAGAGAAGGGGGCTGTGAGAAACTATCATCACTTCCCAGTGAGATGGTCGATCACTGAGATCAGGCAGCTCTGGAGGCTGGTGTTAAAAGACAAGAGAAGAAAGTCTTCTTCACCCATTCCTTTACTTGGCTACATGCCACTCAAAAGCCATCCCTGGGTGCTGATATGTGGATGTTGATAACACTCAGAGACATCCAGAAATACCCCATGCGACCCTCTTGGGTCCAGCTTTGTGATTGTGTCTAAGACTCCATGGGTCCTTCTTAGAAGGACCAACTTCTTGTTGGCTGTGTTACACAGCCAACAACCTGTGGCACCTGGAGCAACTTCTCCTCCCACCACAAGTGTCCATAGCTCCCAGGTGCAGCTCAGTGCCACTCAGAGGTCCCGTTTGGCTCCAGAGGTCACACATCCCCTAAGCCCACGTTTCCTTTCCTTGATCCACACCCCAAGGATTTGAATGCTCTCGTTGAATGCTCTCTGCGCTGGATTAGTCACGGCTCGCATTGAAATCATACAGCTGCTGGTACTTCTCCTAAGGAAAAAAAAAAAAAAAAAAAGAGACATCTGGAAAAAATTTTAGGGAGGAGAAAAAAAAAAAAGAAGAGAAAAGAAACCACGTCTTTTCTAACTGACAACGTGGCAATTGCTTAGTGCTCTTCACTGTAGCCTGAAGCTAAGCCCTCTTCTAAGGGTTTAGACAACTGACAGTGCCAGGAAGATAATTATAACAGGGATTTCTTTATATACGTGGCGGCTTAAACCCTGGTTTTGAGCGAAAGCAACAAGCAGCCTGCTGCAGTGGTGCCGGCACATCTGGAAATGGCCCCCGAGCTCGTGGCGATGAGCCCCCGGGTGGGTGGGAGTGAGGGGTCCTCACGGTCCTCCATACACACAGTGGGGACAGTCGGGTCCTGCAGCTTGTGAGGGACACGCTGCCAGGGCCAGGGGTGCGTTGTCAGCAGTGGGAGGGAAGGGGATCACATGGAGAGGGAAGCAAGAGCCTGAAACAACTGGCTGACTCTTTAATCTCAGCAGCTTTAGGAAGTTCCAGGAATGAGTGAGCGCTTGCAAAAGAAAGTCCTGAAAAGTCCTCTCCACACTTGCAAGGCTTAGCAGGGCCAGCAAAGACGTGTCTGGCTGCCAGGAGGAAAACTGGACCTCACACATGCTAGAAGGTCATCTTATGCCATCTGGGGCTCTGGATGGGTGGAAAATCACCCAAGGGACCTCATCAGCCCCAGGAGCCCTCGCAGTGCTGTTGTCCTCACAGGTCCAGCTCAGGCTCTCCAACCACTTGCCCGAGGGTGGTTTGGGCACAGCTGATGCACCCCAGGGCTCCCAGCACTTGCCCCCAGCTCGAGTGACCACACAAACTCCGATGGAAACAGCAAACAGGACAAGACCCCTCGAGGCGTGATCTCAGTTTACAGCAAAGCCAAGAGTTTTGCAGGGCTGAGGTTTGCACTCCAAGTAACCCCAGTTCAAAATCCAAATGTCTTCATCCCCTTTTAAGCCTGGTTGGGCAGATCTGGGCTGGCCTGGTTGAGAAAACCCCAGCGCTCTCCAAGAGTGGGACAATTGTGCCACAAGAGAAGGTGAGAAAAGCAAGTGAGCAGCTTGGTGGATGCAATACAAGTGGGGATTAATAATCCCGCTGTCTCGTCTCAAAAATCTGTCAGTCTAAGGGGCCCGTCCTTCTCTCTGCTCTGGGAGGGACTCTCTAATGAATTTTTCTGGAGAGGATGTTTCTGCATTAATTGCTGGTGGATGTCTCTGCAAAACAATGAACCCAAAGTGCATATAAATAAACAGGATGCCCCACAACCACTGTGGAAATGTCATTTACTAAGTCTTCATCGCTGGGTGTGTGGCTGGAGACTGAGCTCCTCAGAGACACAGGGCAGCGCAGGGAAAGGCAACAGCTGCTGGAGTGGGAACCCAACTCAGGAAAACACGAGTGTGACGAGTAGCTACAGAGCAGACAGGAATCTGCTTATCCCAGGAATGTCCCAGCTCTCCTGCTCGCTGTGAATGTGTCAGCAAGTCCTGCAGCAGGGTTTCTGGTTTGTTGGGGTTTTTTTTTCCATTTCAAAATCAGCTCAGAGGCAGAAAGCCTGCGCTCTCTAGACTCTCACCGAGCAGATGCACGGCCACTGGATGCACCATCTGCACGGGGCAGGATGAACCCAAACTGTCCTGGGAACTTGCCCAAGGGTGGCTGTCTCTGTCCTACACGGGGCAGGGACTTCTCCACCGTGGGGTGGGACTCTCCCTCCCCGGGCTCAACAGCGGGACTGATGCCTGGTCCAGATGGAGCAGATTGACACCCAGCCAAGGTCTCTTCTGGTACCTGGACTGGGAAAGCCTGAGTCCCAGTGCTCTGCAGATGGGTTGGGGTTGAGCTGGCTCAATGGGGCAATGCAGGCAAATGGGGTGCTGGCTCTGCCAGAAGCAGAGGGAGAAAGAGTAGTGGATGTCATTGCAGGTTTTCAGCTGTAAACCCCAAAAGGGACAGGGGGTGGAAATCCAGCTGTGCATGGCTCTGCAGTGAGTCACGACCTGGGAGCAGGCTGTGGAGCCAAGAGGCAGAACATGCTTGGTGTGGGATGGCTGGCTCTTTCCTCAGTGTGCGTGGGCACTCACAGCTGTCCCCGGGGGCCTCTGGGGGAAGGTGCTTCCCATGCCCCATGAGAGGGATCTCTCCATCTTTTTTAAACCACCCCTGCAACGATCATCTCACTTGCTTGGAAACATGTGGGGCTGCAGGTTTGGGAGAAGCCAATCTGTCCCCTGTGAAACCAAACTGAGCCCAAAGAAGGAAGGGGGGGGGGGAAATCTGTCAGCTTCCTCAGCTGTGGCGCAAGCAGGGATGTCCACATGCCACAGCTCTCCCGACACTGCCCTGGATGCCTCTCGTGATGTCCCTACACACATCTACACACGTGTGGGATGTCCCTGCACTGATCTGATGCCTCTCATCGGGTCTGCACATTGCAGCTGTGCCTGCCCCCAGCTGCACCCAGAGCGGGTGGTCAATACAACCCCTCCAGCCATAGCCCCCCACCGTGTCCCTGTGGCAGGGTCCCCACAGCACTGCCTGGAGCCACCACACCGGGCACCCACAGAAAGAACAGGTCTTCAGTTGCTTTGAAGCTCCCATCGTGGTCTGAGCACATCCTGCCTGCCTGAGCTTGGTCCCAGTTGAATCCTCCAACATCCAAAGGACTTTGTTGCCTTTCCTAAAAGGACTTCTCCCTTGCTGCAGGAGTCTGTTCTCTATTAATCCTGAACACAGGACTGTTGTGTGCCTGAATTACAGTCTGGTGTCTCAGCCCAACTTCGCTTTTGCTCGAGACCTTGCGTTGGAGATGGGCCTATGACTTGAAGAAGATGCAATAAAGCTTCCAAGGGAGAAGCGCGGCAAACGGCCACTAACTCCGGGCAGTCCCACCTTGCTCCTGGTGTTTACCTAAGATGCACTTTCGAGTCCTCTTGGGCCTGACAGATGCGGCTTGGCAGCTTTTGAAGGCTATGAATAGAGCCGCTTAAGGAAATAAACAGGAATCCACCTTCAAACCCCTGGGACACGCGGGGAGAGGGAAGCTCCCGGGCTGCAGTGGCAGCTCTTTTGCATGGATAAACACAGCCTAAAAGTCTCTCCTAAAAGGCAGCCTTGATGGGAGTACCCAGGTGAAGCCGTGCCAGCTCCAGGACATCCAAACACCACCTGGAAAGCAGTGGCAATAACCACAGGTGAGGAAAAAAACAGAACTGCAAATGCCAGGGTTCACAAGGCTCTCTGGGGCCAGCTGCCTCTGCTTTTTTGGGCCATGAGTGTGAGGTCCTCTTAGAAAATCTTGATTCTCAGATGAGTTGGCTACATACTCCACAATCACTGATAACCAGACCCCTTCAATTAAGTTTAATTAGCTCCACAACTTTATACCTTGGGAGTGAAAGGAACAGTTTTCCTGGGCCATGTCCTTGCTTGGAGCCCCTTGGTGATTTGCTGGGAGCCCATTTAGGTGGCTCCTTTGTCGGGGATGCGATGCAATGGGCAGACTGGTGAGTGTCCAGCGGGACTGAGCAGGGAAGGGGCAGAGCTGCCATGGATTGGGGTCACAGCCGAGGCAAAGCAGGCAGCAGAGCCTGGTGTTGTCCCCAGTTGGCTGCAGGAGAATGGTAGCTGAGAACATGGGCTTTAAATGATGGCTGCCTCTGCTACAGGCTTGTGCATTGCTAGAGGTGAAGAGAACCAGGGAAAGACGGTCTTGGGGAGGACAAGGCACACTGGTGACAGGGAGGCTGGACTGTTTATTAAATTAAAGTCTGGAAAGTTTTGCAGTTCCCCGTGGAGGCTGAAGAACAGGACTTTATTGTCCTCCTATTAACCCTCATTGCTGGCAAAACCCTATCAAAATATTCCCCCCTCCCGGCCAGCCCTGCCCCACAGTAATTCAGTCTGTGTATGGCTCGGTGCTCCCGACACTGTCCCCGTCCCCTGCCAGCTGTACAGCCCAGCCGTCCTGCTCTTGCATAAGGCAGGAAATGCAGCTTCAGGCTGTGCAGAGGGATCCCAAGAGGCCACGTCCCCTCTAGCATCGCTCACGGATGAGCTATTACAGCATCCCTGCATGGGAATCAGCATCCCTGCGTGGGAATCAGACCCTGCTGGAGCTGCGGCTGCATCCCAGCACAGCGGGCAGGACACAGCCTGGGGGTGCCCGGTGTGCTGGGGCCACCCCCGGCTAAGCCTGCACGGATCCACCCTGAGAATCTGTATTTTTCAGTCGATTGCTCTGACGCTTTCTGTTTGAGCTGAACTCGCTTCAGAACAAGCCCCGGCTTGAGGTGTACCAGAGGAACGAGCCAGGCTGCCGGATGCAGGAGGCTCCATAAACAGGGTGTCCCTTAAAGGAGACTAAATGGGATTGATTTTGGCAACGTGCATTGGGGAGGATCCCATGCAGAGGAAAAAGCCAGTCCCAGATAGTCTTAGAAGCAAGCAAAGATGATACAGGGGAGACAGCAGGGAATGCTTTTAGAATCATAGAATCGTCTAGGAGGTTGGAAGGGACCTTAAAGATCATCTAGTCCAACCATTTTTGACAGCAAAGCTTTGGAGCAGGATGAATGGGGAGATTGAGCCATCCCTGCTGTGAAGGAGCCGCGTGAAGAGCTGTTGGGACAGGGCAGGTTGGGCTGGTAGGGGCGCTGCTGTCAACCCCTCGAAGTCTTTAGCATCTAATGACTCTGATTTACAAATACAGCCACCCCAGGCCAACACTGACAGCGAAAGCACTGACCTCCCTGCCATGTCTGCTTGCTGGCTTCCTCCAGATCATCTCCAAGTGTACTTCTGAGCCCCAGTAAACTCTCCCACCCAGTCTGGATTTTAGACTGGGGAGTTCAGGTGCCTTAAAATCTTCCTGCCTTGAGGAATTCAGATCTTTATAGCTACACATAAATACTCTGCTCCTTGAAAGGGCCAGTCACTGGAGGAATCATTTGCTTCATCTATCTGGAGTTTGATGGGATTTCACTGATCAGAGGGTAAAAGAAACCCAAGAGGACACAACCTCCTTAGCTGGATGAAAACACAGCTGCCATATGAGGGCATATGCAGAAAATATCTTGTCTGTCATTGCTTTGGTGTGATGAGTTCTGGGGATCTCGATTTAGCCGTGAAACTTGTTTACTTCCCTTCAAAAACCACCATCCAGTTTGGCCGGGGTTTGGCAGGATCCAGCGCTGTGGGCAGGAATAGCTGGGCTGCGGGAAGGCTCGGGGCTGATGCTGCACCATGTCTGTGGGCTTGGAGCAAGGTGGGACGTGGCCAGCCCCAAAATAGCGAGGTTGTGTTGGGCCCTGAGTGAGAGCTGTGACTTTCCATCCTGCTCCTGGCCCAGAGCTGGGTCTCTCCCTTGGGACCTTCCACTAAAATTAGCAGCGTTTCCCCATGCTGTGTGTCTTCCATCTGTTATCAGCAGCTGTTTAAGGAGATGGAGGGACCAGAAGCACAGTTTAAAAAAAACATCAGATTTGGAGAACTTCTTTTTAAGTTTCTGTATTATGAGAAAAACTCATGGAAAAAAATATTTCCTGAGATGGGAGCTCTGGAGAGACCCCTGGACTCTCCTGTCTGATGCTGAGGGTGCTAATGAACATTAATCATATCAGGTATCTGCAAAGAACAACCAGAAAATTACAGAGGTGAGACAAGAGCATTGGTAATGTCACCCCCCTCCCAGCCTCTTAATTTCAGACTTGCCCGAAGTTGCCTGCTGCATCCTCTCTCCTGTGCTTACCTGCCTGCCCATGCCACCCTGGGCAGTGACCTCACCTGGGATTTGGTACCAGGATTAACGGAGTAGATTTTTAATGGCATGAATGTTCAAAAAAATTCTGTTATTCGCTTAGGGGGGAAAGGTGGGAACTGAGAAATTAGAGAAGCACCATCTTTCTCGGTGAGCGGGATGGTGCAGGGAGTTTTGTGGGCCTCTCTGGAGATACCCAGCTGCAGAACAGGGTGGACACCACACTGTGCTTTGGGACTATGGATGGTCACTGGCTGGATCCAGGCAGCTCACACCATATCTGCCAGGCAGATGTTCAGCTATTTCCTTCTCTAATGCACACAGAAGCCCATGCAGCTGTGGACAGCAAGGGTGTCCCTGCAGCAGGTGAGGGAGCTTGGTACCCATTGTGCCCAAGGGTGCCTTTCCCGCTCCTCTCAGCCCAGTTAACACACTGAAGAGCTAAGGTCCTCCCTGCCCGAGGTGTGCCTGGACTGACACTGATGTCACCTCTCTCAAGATTTGGTCCCCCGTGCTGTTCTTCCTCCAAGGAACTAGAAATAGTTAGTGGTACTGGAGGAATTTGAGCTTCTTCTGGATGGAAAGGGGAAAAGGTGAAAAGGTTGGACGGGAAGGGACATCTTTCTCTGTCTCCTCCCCAGATCCCTCCATGTTCAACCTTTTCCAGTGGAATCAGAAAGTACATCCCTCCCCCTGACTTTGCTGAAGCTCTGTGTGGAAGAAAGGAAGGGATGGACTAACAGGGAGTGAGATTTCTTCTCCCAGCCCCTTTTTCTGTGCCTACCGATGGCTGCATCTGGAGCGTGGTCCCAGGTTGACATGTTGGGGAGTGGGGTCCCCAGCTTGGGAACAAGCTCTGCTCTGCAAACCTGGGAGGGCCCATTTTAGTGTGGGAACAGGGACACTTTCTGTCCCCACTCCCCCCCATGCTGCGGGGCTGAGCTGCTGCCCAGCCTGGGGGGCAGAGAGACAATGCCAGGCGTGGGGAGCTTACGCCTGGCTTTCATTTTTTTATGCACACAAACAAGTTTTCTTCTCTGGCAGCAATTGGCAGCTCTTCTGTTGGGTTTGTAAATCTGGAAATAACAGCTGGAGATTTTCTCTGTTATCTTGCCCAAGGGATGATTTTAAAACCCCTCCCATGTTGGGTTGGGTCTATTGTTTTTCCATGGCAGAAAGTGGTGCTGGTTGGTGCCCAGCTCCCTTTGCCTCAAAGTGGTTCTTCCAGCATCTATCTCCAGTGCAGCTTCTGCTGTTCATTGGAGCTCTGGGAGGCTCACGGAGTAGGTTTGCTGGCTTATTTCTGTCACAGCCTCTCTGCTGAGCTGCCTGGTGTGTAGCTGAGCACCCACCCCGCCACTGGCACGATGAGACCCTGTTTAGAGAAGTTGTGGACAGGCTGGCTCTGTCAGGGAGAAGGGAAGTAAGTGGATGATGGCAGGAGGGGTTTGGAGACACTTAGCCAAGATGGTTGGTGGACCATAGGAGCCCCACCTTTCTAGTTTTCCTCTGCAATCGTAGTTCCAGCTGTCCTCTATAGGTTCATCGTGGAGGTGGTCCTTGGTGTCCAGTGATGGTGACCCTTACCTGGAGAAACAAGTCCTTGTCTTCAGCACATGGACCCTTGGTGAGGAGCCAAGAGTTCAGTGCAGAGCCTTTAAAGAGTCAGAGCTAGCCTCTTGGCTTCCTAAGCCCTTGCTTTGAACATATTTTGACCTCAGGGCAGGCAGGGCAAGCTTGGAGGGCTGCTCCTGAAACTGGAAAGCTAAAAATCCCCCAGCAGTTGTAAAGCCAGTGGGGAGGAACTCTGGATGTGCCACATCTCTGCTTTTTTGGCTTCTGCCCTGGCAAAGGACAGGCTGAATTAAGAAAGCAAATGGAGAGGAAACCGTGGAGAAATAAGAGCAGCACTGTGAGTTGAGGACGTTCTGGACTCAGTCCCGTCCCGGTTGCCCTGGAAATTGGATCGTTCCCACCGAGCCGCCTGCCTTGCTGGCTGCTCCTGGGAGGGCCCGAGCATTTTGCCTCGGTCAGAGGCCGGGGAAGCAGGGAAAGGAAAAATAAAGATGCAAATACTGGTGTTGGGGGTTTTGCCACTAAAGGGAGACCCTGAGCTCTTTGCCTTTGCAGGGGTGATACAAACAATGAACCTCCAGCAGCTCAGCTGAGACGCAAAGGCAGGGCAAAAGCCAAAGGACCACAGGTTCTCTTTGTCTGTCAGCGGCGCAGCACAAGTCTGAGCTGTGGCTCATCTGCCAAGCCCTGGAGAGCCATCAGCAGGGACACCACATAACGCTGTCCTGAGCAGGCAGCACCCCAGACACCCCCCCACTGAGCGTTGCCTGCCCTCGAGACAGCCCTGTGTCCAGCGCAGACTTCTGATGCAATCGGTGGGATCACCCTGACAATAGCTGTGTTTTCTAAGCTGTGCAGAGCAGATTAAGCCAGCGGTCCCTGTTGTGATTCCTGGGCATTGTGCATCATGCTGACACAGGCTTTTGTGGGCCAAGCTCTGCCCATGGCCGAGCAGGAGCTTCGGAAGGGAGGAATTTGGTTCATCAGAAATGGGGCAGTGGGTTCCTCCTGCATCCAAGTGCCTCCTCCCATTCACAAGGGAATAACGTTTCCTCATCCCTCTGCTGAAAATGGGTGAGCAGGTCTCAAATGGAATGAGAGAGATGGTCCTGCCTTGGGGATTCCATACCAGCTGGGAACCGAGAACTGTGAAGAACTCTGAAATGCTGCAGCATCTTTCTTCTGGGTGTGCCGTCCCCCAGTGACAGCACAGCAACCCACTGGTCTGGACTGATGAAGAGGAAACCTGAACCCAGCTATGGAGCACCCAGCAGTCTTTCGGGACGTGGTCAGGAGCAGGGAGTCTGAACAGAGGGACAATAGCAGGAAGGGCCAGGCTGAAAAGTCCTGCCTACGCAGACCAGTTTCCCTTGTCCCTTCCAGGTGGCCTGGGATGAGTCCATGTAGCAGAATGGTCACAGAACAGATCTGCTCCCCACAGAGCAGCCAGGGACCTTGCATCGTGTCCCATGTATCCTACAGCCCCTCCAAGGGAGCTCCTCACTCACGAGAGCTCTCTCCCTACCTGCTCCCTATTGCTGCCCCAAAATGCCACCGCCTGCAGCAGCTGTGGGGCTGTGAACCTCAGCTCTCCAGAGCCCAATAAATTAAACCTTAGTCCAAAAGGGGCTTGGGCTGTCTTTTGCAAACAGACGCAGCACAAAAGCTGCCTTTCTCCTTCTCATTCGACTTTGTTTTCTCTCCCTCCCCATCTGCTTTTAGCCAAATGGTTGAATAGCTTCAGTATATACTGCGGGAGGCTAAAGCCAAAGGCTGGAGCACCAGGGAAAGAGGCAGAACAGCAGTACCCTGTGGCCGCTGCCTTCCGGAGGGGCTGGGAACTGTTTGCTACCCTCGCTCTGTAACTCAGCCTTGATCACCTCGCTGAACCCTCGGAGAAAGCAGCTCCGAAGGAAAATATTTGTGCTCTGGCTAGCGCTCGTGCGCACATTTCCTGCTCTTGAACTCCTTAATTAAGCCTGTTTTTTGTTTGTTTGCGTTTTATTTTTTTTCCCCCTGTTTACGCTGCCACAGTCTTGGAGGGGGAGTCCATCAAGTGCCCGTGTGTTTTGCTGTTTTGCAAGCTGCAGTGTGGAAAGTTGCCTGTGGTGGTCACACGGGGAATACGTGTGTATCGAGAGGGGGAGCGGGAACCAGCACGGGCTTTGGGAATGCTCTGTACCTCAGTGCAGGGAGCCCCAGGACAGCTCAGTGCATCACCCACTGCAGAGTGGCCTCAGCCCGGCTATGTCTTCATGGCAGGGAAGATTGGGTCTTTGTAGACCTTGCTGAAAAGACCCAAGACCAGTACATTTAGTTGAGAAGGACAGCCAAGAGTTTTCCCAGCCAATTAGGGAGCTTGAGTCCCTCCAAGGGACCCCATCACCTGCCTGTTTCACTGTGCTTGGTCTCCATTAGCGCAGATGTACGACCACTTAGAGTGATGCTCCTGAGTGTGGACACCCAGTGCAGTAAAAGGGACCTCCAGATCCTGTTGCACGGCTCTAGCTCAAGGAGAAGCTGGTCAGGGCAAGGTTCCAGATGGGAACCTTGATCCCAAGAGCACGGAGGTATGATCCTGCCTGCAAGTCAAACATCAGCCAGGATGCTCACCCAGCTCCCAGCTACTACCATGCCTGGGCTGGGAACAGGCAGGCGAGCGAAGGTGAAAGCCTAAGGCAGATTTTCTTTACAGCTAACATTTAAAAGCAGAATAGGACTAGAAAATCCGTCTTTTGGTAACGAATCCCCCATGTAACAGTCTTAACACCCTGACACGACATGCTTGTGGAATTCCTGAGATTGTTGCAAACTGAACCCTTCATTCCCACCCTGAAATTTCACAGCAATTTACCTCTACAAGCCATCAGGGATCACCGTTTGCAGGCACCCAGGGGGATCTCCCATCCCTTGTCTGCTTTCTGCAGCCTGCGGTGCTATTTTGGAAATTCTCTCATTTACTGGGTGGTTCAACCGAGCACAACCGCTCCTTCGGCTAAAATCATCCCCTGCCTGTCATCTGGTAATTAGAAAGCGCCGAAAAGCCAGTGGTGCTTAAGGCGACTCTGGGATAACCAAGGCAGCTTTTTCTTTTGTGGCTAAAGGACTGGGCTTTGGAGGCTGTAGACTTTTCCACTGAAATCAGATTTTGGTTTAAAAAGCGGAGGAAGGTAGCACTGGGTGAAAAATGACAGCCAGAAGCACAGCAGCGCTACAAGAAGGGCAATGCTGCAAACACAATGATGTGGGTGAGAAAAGCAAATGCCTTCTGTTGGAAACACCACGGGGGAGGAAGGCAAAGATAATTTTGAGGCAGGTGAAACAAAAGAACTTTTAAAGCCCATCCCTTTGGATTTCCCCAGTTCTTTCTGGTGCTGCAGTTAGAGGCGATTCACGACTCTCACAGTTCAGCTGGAGCTGGGCTGAGAACCTCGGGAAGAAACCAGAAGTGAACTCTTGCTGCTGGGAGGACATCTTCACGGGTGGCAACGCGCCCAGTTGCACCTCACCAGCCACAGCTGGCAGAGCTGACACGTCCCTCTTCCAGCGGGGCACTGGGATGTTCTCCAGAGCCAGGGTGTCTGTGGTACAGGAAAGCTCCTTTTCCAAGGGCCACCCTTTCCTGTTTGCACTGCAAACTGAGCATTTCCTTGTCTGAAAACAGCCTCACAGCCTCAGTGTCTGACATATTGTTTCCTGTGGAAATTATTGTGCCCACGTTATCTGTGCAGGCTTGTTGGGGTCCCTCTCCATGATGTGCAAGCTGGGGGCCAATTTCAGGCCAACCCAATGAATGAAGATCTTGAAGCTGGGCAGTGGCGAAGCAAAGAGACAGTTAGGTACTGACTGTCTTGTCCATTTAGACCATAAGGAATTGGTTTCTCTCCCAAAGCTTCTCCATATGTTTTTCTCCCAAAGCTTTTCCACAGGGTCCTCAGAGCCATCCTGCAGGTCTGCTGCTCTGTTCAGACTTGACCACCCTTCCTGAACTTCCCTAGCCCCCAAACCCAGCCCACCCAGCAAAGCAAGGACTGTCACAGGGTGTCATTACTCAGCTCTGGCTGTGTGTTGGTGGGAAAGGTGGCCTTTTAGGAGGCACCCTGTGCTTCTGCACAGCCGCTGCTTCAGGAGCGCTGCTGCAGAGCCTCCCACGTGCGCTGTCTTGGAGGCAGGACCAGCAGGTCATCTTCCCCAAACACCTTATCTTATCCCCAGGAAAGGAAAGGAGGCAGAAAGAGAATGTTCTGCAGATTGTCTGGCCTGCTCGAAACGCCCTGTTCCCTGGATAAGCCTGCAAGGTTGATGGGGGAGCACACGCAATGCTGGGCTTTTGGTGGAGAAAACAAGCAGCAGCTTGGGTGTCATCCTCCAGCCTGGCCCTAATAGGTGTTACCTCGTTTCTTTGGTATTTTCATTAAATACACCTGGAGTGGTGGGGTTAGCAATCATCACAGCGCTTCCCTTCTCTCGGCTGGAGAAGAAACCCTGGTAGCTCCCTTCCCTTCTCCACAGGGCTGGAGGAAAGGAAGAGGTATGCGATGGGGCCACTGAAGGAATGCTGAAGCAGGGCTCATGCGAGTGGGCACCAAGGACTACCATGGGCATCCTCAGGGTCTGGCATCAAAGAAAGGTGACCTATGTGGACTTGTCCTCCTTCTGTTCCTTCTGCTCTGGACCAGCGAGTGAGGAGCAGGACAGTGAATGCCATGAACCATCAGGTATGAAATTCCACAAATTCTGCACACGCAGAGTCTCCATGGGAAAGGAGGTGGTAGGGACACCTCAGGGAAGTGGCTGTGGGAAGCCCCTGCTGCGCTGTGCACACAGGGAAATGATGGGGGCTGAAAACAACACTAATGGCCTGGTAAAGCATAACGATTGCCTGCTGCAAGGGGTGGTTAGAGGCATTTCTTAAAGCCCAGGGCAGGGACCAGGAGGGGAAGAGTCCCCAGCCTGGACATCAGTGCTCCAGTGGATAGAGACCAGCTCTAGGCAGGCTTTGTAAAGGGTCACTCCTCTCCCCCATGGGCAGCGTGTATTCCCACCACGCTCTGCAGCCAGCTCGGGGTGACCACAGTTCCTCATGGCAGCCCATTTCCACCCAAAGCTGCAATGTCATTTTTGCAGCAGGCAAGAGCTTAAATCTTCGTCCGTCCCCTCCAGCCACGGGGGAGGCCTGGGGGCCTGCAGCTCTGCAGATGGGCACTGAAACTTCAGGTATCTGCATGAACCTCCTGGCTGGCTATGGGTAGGAACCTTTCCTTGTCTGGCTCAGAGATAAGCAGGCTTTAACCAAAACAGAGGGTTCAGCAGAGCAGGGAGAGGGGAGCAGAGCAGCCAGAGAGTGTGGGTAGCGCAAGCTGCAGCCCAGACATCAAGGACAAGCAGCCTGATTTACAGCAGGACAGCCCGGGAGTCATCCTCTGTGGGCACAACGCTGCCAGTTTGGCAGATGGCAAGCACCACAAGGATTGCTGGCTCTGAGACCACCGGAGTGTGCCATCCACCTCCACGCCAAACCGACAGCACACATCCTCCCCCAGCCCACGGCCACCAGAGCCGAGCCGCTGGGCAACCAGCCGCTGGTGGATGCACTGGCCGTGCCTGGGAGGAAGCTGAAAGCAGTAAATCGTAGAATC
>JAOXJM010000052.1:46595550-46623992 GCA_026413425.1 Tringa solitaria
GGGGGGAGGATTTTTTTTTTTGTAACAAGACTTTTTAGATGGTTGTTGTAAAGAGAAGAGAGTGCAGAAGTTGATGGATAAAAACTGCATTGAAATCTTCCCTTTGACCAAGTTTTCATTTTTCTTACTCCTCCTCTGTAAAGAGTAGTG
This sequence comes from Tringa solitaria, assembly GCA_026413425.1. NCBI lineage: Eukaryota > Metazoa > Chordata > Aves > Charadriiformes > Scolopacidae > Tringa > Tringa solitaria. Next base: position 46,595,701 of record JAOXJM010000052.1, read on the forward strand.
ATTTTACTAAGAAGATGGTTCTGTGATACTTCCGTGATTCTGGTGGTAGTATGTTCACATCCTGTGAATTAAACTCATCTTTTTCCTGGGGTGTTTGAGTCAGTATACTTGATATTGAAGGCTAGCTGTAAGTATTTACATGCTTGAGGCCTTATATCATAATAGTCACAGGCTATCTTTATGGTGAAGATCTCTCCATTTTTTTTTGATAACATCACATGTTCCAGGGACTAGTTTGCCTGAAAGGCGGTGTTAAAACATGCTAGAAAGTGTAATTTTACAAAATCCCTTAGAAAAAGAACAAAATCAGCATCAGAACCTCTGTGAATATATATCTGACTTCTAAGGGTAGATCGTTTAAAATATTTTAAAAGAATCTTGAATACATCAGGTGCTAAATAGTGGTCTCCTGTTCTTGTGTGAATTAAGCAACTACCTTTTCTTTTTTGCTAGGTTGTATTCTCTTAAGTGTGAACTCCTGGAGTTAAAGGCAGGAAAACATAATTGAAGTTAAGGTATAAGACCTGGTGGACGAGATTTTTTTTTTTTTTTTTGTGTATGGGGGTCAAGTGTAAACATCAGGATCTTCTGTAGGAATTCTTGGCATTTGCAGTCTAAGAAACAACAAAAAAACATACAAGAAGACTTGCTTGTACTCTGATTATAAGCCCACTAGCACTACTGTTCAAATGATGTGCTGCTGGCACAACAGCATCAATAGAGTTCAACATAAGTGGTGATACTCCCAAGTTTGAACATCTTAATTTTAAACATGGACTCTTTATGCACCTGATGAAATGGCAGACTCTTTTTTGGTTCAGAAAGCTAGTGTTTTCATTTTTGCCTTGCAGATTGTAAGGTGGACTTATACTGAGAAACACTTCTTAATGAAAGTAAAAGCAAAAATGGTGTCAAGTACGTATTGATATTCCTGTCATAACAGTAGTACTTCATGAGAGAGCACTTATAAGGTTAGCATAAATGGCCTTTTTGATGAGTAGAAAACACCTGAATTTATTATTTTAGTTTTTAATACTAGAATGTGGGCCTTTTCATCTGACCAAGTAACATGATGAATGAAGAATCAAAGAGGAAATCAAAGTGGAGCAGGGTGGTGCTAGTTGCTATGCTGGCTGTAGTCTGTTGTGCTTGAAACAAACCAAAGGTGAAAGTGATGTTTTTATATAGAAAACTGGATACTTTAAAGGTGCCTGCATAAAATCTCCAGAGTTGAAGTAATTATTAACTTCTTGCTGAGACTGCTAATAGACTTGATAATCTTCAGCTACCTGAGTAAGTCTAAAAAATAAAAAAATCTGATCTTCAGCTACTCTAAAAGAATCCCTAAAACTTTGCAGGCAGTGAATACTATACTGGTGTGAGGTCCTAGTTTTGCTATATTAAGTCTGGACCTCTTCCAGAAGGACATAGCTGTTGGAGTACTGCTTTCAGAGCTAGATGATGGTGAGCTGTCAGTTATGTACAAATAGTTTTGTGAACCTGATTCCTTGCTGAACCAAATGTGAAATGCTGCTTTCTAAAATGCTGGTGGCCATCTTCCATTTTCTCCTGTGTTGCCCTGTGCTGTTTTCTTGTTTCAGTTGTGGTTGCTATTATGCTTTCTGTTTTGTTTTTAAGCATCTAACAATGTAACGATTCCACCACGGATCAATCTTTAGTGCTAGGATCCATCCTGTGTATGAAGGTTAAGAGTCTTCTGTGACTAAAATGGGTAGAGGCGAAAGAGTTGACGGTCATTACAGGTATCTGTTGCTTGGCATGCAGAAAATACTTTGTTAAAACCTAATCCTGGTGATTTTAATCCAAGTGGGAATGAGTTTGAATTTCACTGTAATGTCTGTGTAGCTAGGTGTTCTAATCTGCCTCTTCTGGCTGCTGAGTAACTTTTGCTTTTTACTTTAAGAAGCTGCACTGGAGCCAGATGGAAAAATTGCAGACCTAAGAGAAGAAGACTGGACCTGCTGCCAACTTCATCGAGTTGTTGGAGCAGCTCTTGGATGTCAAAACAAAACCTGTTCTAATGGCAAAATCATAGGGTCTAAGTAGCTACTTTATCATGGAGCAGTCTGGAAAGCAGCGTAGACGTAAGGCTGACTGTTACTTTTCATTAATAGATGAGTAAACAGACCATTCAGACTAGTGCTATCCTGCTACCTTTTAGAATGAAATCTGCATGGTTAAAATGTGATTGTGCAGAAAAACAATACTTCCAGTTTTAGGGTAAAATGAGGTTGGAATAGGTCCAGTTAGAAACGACAAAGTCCTTCTCTCAGCTGTAGGAGAAAGCTGTTTCAGGAGAATCTATTTTAGGATTATTTTTAAAAAGTGTAGGAATGTTTCTGTGAATTCTCAAGGCTTTGAGTTTTGTAAGAACTCATATTTTCAAGAGGAGTTAATTTTGGACTTCAGTGAAATCACCAGGTTGTTGTTTTTTTTTTCTGTGATATTAAATGCACCATAGCTATCTTTCTGTGATGACATGAAGTGTTACTAGTTAGGCTCAGGGCAGATCATCCTAGTTTAACGTTACAACAGTTCCCTCTACAGCAGCCTTGCTTAACTTTTATTCAATTCCAAGATTATTTCCAGCTTTTCTCCATCAAAAAGCAGGATATAAGCAGCTCCCAGAACTGTTCTAGTACAAAAAGGAGAGGAGATGAGGCATGTTCCATTCATTTTGGAACTGTTTACTTAACATACCTGTTTACAGCTTTTCAGCAATTGAGAATTGTACTTCTGGAAATGCAAAAAGAAGGAATTCAAAGGAATTAGAGTATTGTGGCTGTCTCGGGGGCAGCTGTGACTGAAGGATGATCAAATTATCTATATGTGCTTTAAAAATAAAAATGTTGACTGACTTGTATGGTGAGACATACTGCAGGTGAAATTGTGTCATGAAAAATCCCCAAGTGGGGATTGAGCTTCAGGTTGTACTTCTGAGACTCTGTGCGAGCCTGTTTAAAGGCAGAGTCCTGCCACAGGAGGAATTTAGTGAAGTAGCTGTCAATCCAGGGTGTTCTTCCCTTTTGGGCATCTAGAAGTACCAGAGCTTAAGATGTCTAGTTTGGTGCTATGTTGTTGTGGGTTTTTTTAGGCAATAAAGCTTAAGTAATAGGGACTTAAATTTGTATGTTTAGTACAAGGGCTGTCACCTTGCTTACACTGTATCTCCTTTGTGTAATGAGTAGGAAACTTCTGGTGACTTGTTGAGAGATGCAAAGCCATATTGAGCCATCTGAGAAGAGAAGACAAGTGTTTCACTTCCCCTGTTGTAAATCTATAGTGTACATTATTGAAACAAAACTAATAAACTACATGTGGAGCTTGGTGTGCTAATGTGTTTGTAACATAAGAAAAACTTAGATATCTATCTTCTAAATTTGAGTACTTTTCTCCTGTGATACAGTATGGCAGAAACTTTCCAAAAAGTCATGCTAAATACCTTAGCTGCAGGTGAGGTATTTAGATATTTGGCTACTGAAAGGTGACCCTTGCTGGGTCATGGGCATAGGGCAGCTGTTACAAACATTAACTTTCAATAAATCCTGTTTCTTGCTGCTAATTCTAAGCAGGGACTGAAATGCTTATGCTCTTTCTGCAGAAATGCTATCCTCCCTCTCTTTGTATCGCTAGTGTTTGCATTGCTGAATAGAAGTGACGATTGTGTGATTCAAAGTAGAAAAATGGAAACCAGTGGAGACAGCTTTAAAAAGGAAGAAAGAAAAAACCTAAAAATTCCAAATCCACACCAAGACAGGCCCAGCACTTGGGGAAGGCAAAGTGTTTTGAGGGGAGAATCTGAGAAGGACAACTTAGTGATACTTGGTGACCACAACTCTTGTGATACCGCTTACCAAATTTTTAAGATCCTTGTAGGTCAGATTCTTTTCTCACCTAATTTGCTGTTTGTCTTTGGACAGTAAGTGGACCTTTATGCTCCAAATTACAGGAACAGTATCTCATATCTTTTTCCTTCCCCAGGTGAACATTTGTTACTGTACAGGTATAGATGCTGGTCTCAACTAGCTTAACTTACACTTTAGGTAGTCATCTCTGTATTTTGGTATTTTGTTTCTCTGCTTTTGAGCTAGAAATTAAACTGCTCTTAAATGGTCACTTTAGATTCTGAATAATAGCAGTAGAAATCTTCAGTTTGTCTCTTGTTTAGCAGAGCTGAACGATACAAGAAATGCTGAATTCTCTGTACAAACTGGCAGGCTCCATCATATCCATCAATGTGTGGATTGCACTTAGGTTTGTTAGCAAAAACACAGACTGACTTCTAGAATGACAGCTCTTCTGCAGCAATTCATAGTTTATTTGTATTCTTACAGTGTGTAAAGGGTTGTACATTGCTGCTGAGTAAGGCTTCCCATCTGCCACTGGCAAGCAGAGGGTTTTCAGTACTAGCCTGGGCAGTGTTGAATGTAATTCTGAATTATTTTTTTAATCTTGTATTGAAAATGCTTTTGTTGTGTTTAAATTTGGATTGGTCGCTTGGATACTTTGATTAGAAAATAGTTAAGTGTCTAATTAGATTTTTCTTATCCATGTGTTGGAGTGATGTCTAACTTTTCCATAGTGTCCCTCATCAGTATGGCTCAGAGCTTTGGAAAGGGGCTGAGGTGTTGCTCTGCCTCTCTGTGGCATCAGGATAATTAAGCACAGAGAACACTGTTTGCCCAAGGATGTGGCATTCTGGTTGCTGCATGATTATATTTCTAGGATCCAACTCCTTGTAACCCCTCAAGTACCTTAGGTACTCGGGCACTGCCTGTCTTTGTAGGTTGCCTGGCTGTCATACCGTAGACACTAGTGGCTGTAGTGAATGGGGAAAAGTCTGTCTTAAGTTTAACGATCCAGATCCCTGTTTTGTTAGGTGTTATTTTTAAAGATTATTAATAATGGCTTCTCTGTCTGCATGAAATATCTAGCACTTCACACTGTCTCGGTTGGGGAGTGTCTGCTCCTGGAAGTTCCTACTGAATACAAGTATCTTATGGACTATCTTAACGTTTCTGGATGATACTGGTAAGAGTTAAATGCCAGTAACCTCACAACTTGTCCCAGTTTGATCTTCAAATATTTCATTATTCACTGGATAAGTTATCCCATCACTCAGCTTTCAGGCTCTGGCTTCGAAGTGTCTTGCTGCTTGTGAAACTGTGAAATAGTGCTAACTTCAAGGTAACTTCTTTCAAACAGAGTACTTTCCCTCTGAGTCTGTCAAAATACAGAAAAGTGAAACTGATTGCAGGCTGGCAACTGTCTGTAATGGCTTCTGTACAAAACACAGGCTGTGTTACTGTGACACTGTTCTCTGTGACATTGCCTACTTCTACATCCAGTGGGAGACAAGCAATGAGATCTCTCTTTTTAGAGATTAGTGTCTGGAGACTTCTGTTCCCAACCTGTTTGAGGTGCTTTTTCAGTACTTCATAAGTTGGAGTCAACAGCTGGGTCCTTTCTTTTTCTTTTCCCCTCATATAGTTAAGGCTGTATTAAAATAAGGGTGTCTCACATCTCAGTGTATCTGGTATCTTGTGTTTTAAATATGCATTTCCATGGAAAGGTTTACATTACTCTTCCTACTTGAGAGCAAGCTGGTGTAAGGATACAAATCCCTAGTTGAGATGGGTACTGGCATTTGCCTCACATGCACTTTTAGCTTGTTTCTGTTTCATTGTGTCATTCTAATGTTTTCCATCATTGTTCACACAGGTACCAGCTTTTTTTTTTTTTGCTTAGTCAACGGTACTAGCAATGTTGGTCATGTAAAATATATGGAGAGTTGAAATTAAGTGAAATTGTTTTGCTTTTGTTATTTAACTTTTAATCTATGGCATGCTGGCTGGGGGCAAATCAGGAGTTTTCTTTGTGATTTTATTTGTACTGGCTATTTTTTGTCTTGTCCAAAGCAGCTTCTAGTGCTGGTTACTCCATATAGGTAGGTGAATGGTTTGTGGCTTTGAACATGCTCACCTGTTGCTAAGCAACTTGGAGAAATCCCAAATGACACTTAATTACGCAATCCTATTAACTATTGACCAGACCTTTAATGCCCAGCAAAATTGGTGTTTGCCAGTTTCGTAGTGTGATGTACTTGGATACACTCACCTCTTTTCTGTGTGAGCTTTTCTGGGTTTAAGTTTTCAAAAAGTCTTCCTATATTAAGGAATTAATTGGTAACAAAATAAGGGGGTAGTTGTATGAAAAGTTTGAGATCCTAGTTTGGAGGGGGAAAAAAAATCTTCCTCTGGGAAATACACCAATCACAGTCGGAGTTGTTTTTTTGTAGTTAAAGTAGAAGTGAAAAATTTGAATTGTATTTCATAAAAGCTGATTATGTTATTGGAAGCAGTGTAAAAGCTCTATGAGATCTTAGTCATTTAAACCTGTAATTAAAAGGATGAGGGTGCAACATGGCTGTTTTTATTACTCTGTAAATGCAACCAATTTGCAGAGATGGGCAGGAATGGAGTTATCAAATGACTCATCTTATAGCACTTGAATGGCCAGAAGAATGTGAACTGTTAAAGGGTTGTTCCATGTATCTGCTCTGTAGTATTCCTGTCAAACAGAACTATAATGCATTGCAGTAACTTTGAAGTTTTTGAAACTGTTTCTTGTATTGAAATGCAAGTCAAAAATGTGGAAATGAAGATGGCAAAGAACAAAGGCATAAGGATAATATTAAAAACAAATGGTGTCCTGTTAAGGATATGCTTCAACCAATGTAAATTTTAACTTTCTGTTAGTACTGACATTTTCCTTGACAGAAGATGTTTAAAATGGCTACACAATTTAGGAGGTAAAGTTTGGGATTTTTCCAAGTTTTATTTCAATGGAGTCTGGTACCCTGGCTTGTTACTTCAGGCAAAGCGGCTTCTGCAGCCACTGGTTGTCCTGAGAGCCTGAACACTTCATGATGTACATTATTAGAGAAAATTTTGTTACATGTAGGAAGCCTAGTAGAAACAAGATTCAGACTAAACTCCTTGTCTGATTTTTTTTTTTTTTTTAAAAAAGAAATAAAGACTTGAGTTGAGACAGGAATGGTTAGTTCACTTTCACTGTGTAGCAATTTGGTGAGAAAGTACTAACCAATAGTAGCTCTTAGGTGTTCTTTGAATCTATTATTTTTCTGAATGCTAATAAGTTTTGTGGACCTAGATCTAAATTTGCTAATACAGAATTTACATAAATGGCTCTAATTTACATAACAGTACTTTAGAAATTCAGTGCCTGGCATTGATTTTCTGCCAAGTAGGAGCATTGTGACAGATGGTGGAATTTTCCAACAGCCAGGTGATAACCACTGCAAAGGAGGTATTTGTCTTCCTCTAAATCTCTTGGCTTAAGGAAAGGGCTTGGTTATGTTGCAGAATAGTTCTAGTATATTTGTTAAAATTTGCATTATTCAATTTGTTTTACATATATGGAGTAAAATGAATGCATGTTCATGAATGAATCTTAAATCATTTGATTTTCAGCTTTTCCTGTCAGTTTTCACCCTTTCATCATTATCTCAATTGACCTGAAAATGTGTGGATAAGCTTCTATCAGGAGTAATATAGTGACAGTTCAAGCATTTGGTACTATTATGCTCTGTGCAGTAGAAACACAGTGTAAAATATTTGCAGTTATTCTTAGGTCAAGGAATAGTGGAGTAACGAATTGCTTGTGAGTGGCAGGAAGCAAATACTCTCTCTGGAGATGCTTGGCTTCTATCATTCAGGTTGTGCTGGCTGGAGAAGAAGAACAGATGGCAACTGGCAGTGCAGCAGCAGGTGCAGCAGGAGTAAAAACAGATTGTTGTCATCCTCTGATCAGGTCATGTAAAGGTTTTTCCCCATTTCTTTTCAGATCGGGTTGATGAAAACTGGGTACTCTGCTATTCCTCCTTCCATGTTAAAGAGTCAGTTCTGATAGATTTTATTATTTTTTTCTCTCCCTTAGCGGTAGGGAAGTCCTTTGATTTTTAGCATGTAAATATGAGGGACATAATCAGCACAAGCCGCTTCCAGTGTGTTTTCAATACAGTGTTGGGACAGCTCAGGACAGCACTGAAGATGCTGCTTGTTGCAGGCAGGTTAGATGAGATGACCTTTAAAGGTCCCTTCCAACCCAAACTATTCTATGATTCTGTGGTGTGCTAGTGGGTTAATACAGGTGAGGACTCTTCCAGTGAAGAAGAGAAATCTGAAAGAGCTTTTGCTGCATGAACTGTGGAGATTTGAGTGCTGCAGGTAATGGTTTACCATTATGTGAGGAGGTCAAGCTTTGCACATTCACATTCTAGGCGCAATTGAAAGTAATTCTTAAAAGAGCCTGATTCAGCACTTAAAGGTAGAAAATCTGCTTATTGACATCTGTAGGAATAAGCTTGAATTCCAGGGTAAACTAGTCTTTACAAAGACATTAAATACACCCCTTACCTCTGAAAAGAAAAAAGTGAACAAGGAACATATGTATGCTTTTTTATATAGATCTCTTGTCATACTCAGACAGTGGTTGTGGGGGATATGATAGGTCTGGTTTTCTTAACTGTAAACTCACAGCACAGAGGCAAGTTTAACTGTTGTGGAGCAATTAAGCCTTGCATTGTCACTTAAGCTGCCTGGATCTCAAAGTCAAGGTCTTGTCCATCTGCCATTTCTACTCCTCCTGCTCTAGGATTGTCCTGCCCCTTGTAATAATAGAGCTTCACAAGTGCTTGACAAGAAACAAAAAGTTAAATAAGGAAACCAGCACTGGTACCCACAACTTAGCCTTGCTTTACCTGTGGTGGTTTTTTTTTATTATTTGATAACATTTTGTGGGTGTCCAATTTAACACACACTTGAAGGCAAACAAACAACTTTGTCTTTGAGGTTTTTGTTGCTTCAGACTGCTTGGTCTTGGACATCTGTATCTGTGATACATCATACTTAGAATTTGAAAGCTTCTGCAAAACCACAGATAACTGGGAACTTCCTAAAACAAAAGTGGTCTGTAGAATCTGAGCACTTCCTGCTGGCCAAACCCAGCCATGGAGTATCACTTTCTTTCTGCATGGCTAGCTCTTGAAACTATCCTTCAACAGCTGAAAGCTTCTAAATGGATCGAAAAGCCTTTTTTAATTTCTGAAGTCCTGTTTGGTGTTATCCTGTCAGTATGTTATCATGTAAGTAACATTTCCTTGCATGGTGGTGATACACACACTTCCTACTGAAAGAGCAGGTACTTGTGCATGCACCCTCTGGAGCCTGTCAGATCTTTCTTCTCTGTATTTAAACTTAGAAAAAGTGCTTTTAAAAAGAGTGCGTAGATTTCACGTTTATTTTATTTTTAAAGTGGAAGAATGTGTGTAGTTGTATTAAAAGCAGAACAAAACACATCAATGTGTACAAAACTATAGCAGTTTTTGTTGTCATATTAATAGCATTCTAGTTATGTATTTTTTTTTGAACCTTAAATGGCATACCTCCCAGGGTAGGAGTTTGTGGACTGTATTTCCTACTAAGCTGGATGCAGTGCATGCTGACCATTGCTGGGAGTCTGGGTGTGCTCACATCCTCAAATATATTATCTGTATGTTTTGCTGTTGTGGATAAACATTGCTTTGTATCTTTTGATTACAGTATGCTGGGTGTTACACCACAGTTTGAGATATAAGGAATTTGCCTGGTTGATTTGGACTGAGCTTTATCCAAAACACCAGCCTACACATCTTCGTTGTATGTTCTTCTTTTTGGGGTTTGAAGCTTCTGGTTTGCATTCCTGCAAATCCAGCGGTGTGGTTGTAATGTCCTTTGCAGCCTATATATGGTGTGCATTGGAAACTCACTGTAATAACACTAACCTGGTAGGTCACCTCTGTCTTGAAGCTATAGTCTGTTGTCAGTTCTTAGTCTTTATGGGACTACTGTGAAATTCAGCAAATGTAATGGAAGTGTCAGACAAGATCCTTGGATGAACTGGATCAAGGCTTAGCACAAGTGTATGGGAGAGGCAATCTGGCTTTGTTTCCTACTTGCTTTGTTCAGATGATGGTGTGTGGGCAACTCTGTTTACCCAGGATACAGGATGCTGTTATATATCAAGAGAAGAGTAATAAGAGAAAGCTTGTCCTAACATAACTGCCCAGGCATAAACTTTGCAGTCTCCATCTGGATTAGTCTGTGCTAGAGGACTACATAGCTTGACTTCCTTATTTTAGTTGATGCTGCCACTTCTTGGCGCTATTAATAGTTGTGCAGTCTTAAATAAAAGCAGATAAGTAAATGACTCCTGAATTTCTTTGAGGGTTCAAGCTATTAGTGTATTGGTTTTGATTTGCACAGCACATCTGAAGTATGTGCACACTGAATTTCCCTACCGTGTGTTTGGGAAAGTGTTGTCTAGGGTAAGGGATTGGGGGTCAGTAACGGGGAGAAAGTTCTTTCAGCTGCTACATGTGGTCTTCTAATGCTCGTTTGGTTAACATCTGCTTGACTTGCTGCAGATAGCACTCAGGACCCGAATAGTTGCAGAAATGCTAAGCACCCATTCTGCTACTTATTTAGTATAATGAAGTATGAAGCAGAAAATCTGCTTTCCTTTCTGTATTAGGTAGCAAGAATATGCTCTGGTATCAGTGGTTTTCCCTACCAGTTAGAACTTATTTTGTATGAGTTTGAAGAGTGTGTAAGAGTATTTGAAAGCAAGAAAACACAGGAATATGCTTTGGTTTTGACTGACCTGGTCTGAAGATATACACATTGTGTAATCTACCTGCAAAGACTACTTTTTGTAATTTACAGATTCGTGGAAATTGAGTAGAAGGTATCTAGGTTGATTTGTCCCTGGGCCTAGGTATGGGTGGTACTGTTCATTTGACTGGTCCTCTGGATTTAAGTGAGGGGTGACTTGCTGAGTTTAGTGGAAGCAAGGGAAGATCACCATGCGTTTGTTTGTAGCATAGTAATTTTAATATAAACCAATATCCCTCTACAGAGCTTGTCACTCAAAGCCAGGAGTGCTGAGCTGCTGATAAAAATAGATCGGACTTGTTTTGACCTTTTAAAAATGCCCCTAATACAGTAGCACAGGCTTTGCCTTAGAACATCTGACTTTTAATTCTGATTGCGAAGTCAAGTGAGGTAAGTAGAACTTGGATCAACGGGAAATGACTTAGCCACTTAGCAAATCCTCTTGAAGAACCATACTTGCTTCCCACCTGCTTTTTTACTGAGGGTATGCAGGATGATTAAATGCCAGCATGTTATGAGGTAGTCTCGGTTGCCCATGCAGCCTCTCCCACTGCTGGCTTGGTACCCAGCAGTCCTCTCCTCAGCACCAGACTGATGACTGAAAACACACTGGTTAAACTGCTTACTGTGCTAAAACTGCTAATGGCTCTCGGTGCGTGCTTTCTGCTGTGATTATGTGGCTTATGCTCTAAGTATGTGAACAGCAATGTGAAACGCTTGTGCCTTATGAAGCTTTTGATTTTTCCGCAGTTTTCAGTTGACCAAAGAAATGGTGATGGAGAAGCCAAGTCCCCTGCTGGTCGGGCGGGAATTCGTGAGGCAGTACTATACTCTGCTGAACCAAGCACCTGACTATTTGCACAGGTAAAGCTGCACTTCACTTTATAATCTGTTTTTCTCTGTGAATTTCTTAATCTGTATGTTAAAACTGGTGAATAAGCTTATTGCCATGTCTTGGCTTGCTGAATTTGGACACTTAAAAATTTGATTTACTCAAGACAGACTCTGCGTGTAGTTTGCTTTCAGTTTTGATCAGCTGGGTTAAAACACAGATAATAAAGATCACAGGAATTCTTTAAATATCTTTTCATGTTGTTACTGTAATGCTGCTGTATGTGTATTCTAAGCAAAAAGAAAAAGTGTGAATCAAAAGTGTGTTTGCTACTTCTAGTTGTAATCAAAATAAAAGGAAGTAGGTTAAATGTTATTTAAACACTTTTGTGGTTTGTCTTGATATGGAATTTTCTGGCCATATTCCAATAATTTAGACAAAACTTGTTTGAGAGTATGTTATTTGTAGTGTACTCTAATGTAGAGGTTCGATGTTCTTACATAACAAAGCTTATTGTTAAAATACTTCTAACAGGTTTTATGGAAAGAACTCTTCCTATGTCCATGGTGGTTTGGATTCCAATGGAAAACCAGCTGACGCAGTCTATGGGCAATCTGTAAGTAATTAAAAAAAACAACCAACCAACAAACCACCTTACTGCTCTTTGTTTCTTTTGTCACCTTTGTGGTTGAGAAAATACATCCAGCTGTGATTCATCTCCTGGTGTTAAAGTGCTTTCTCTGTTTAAAAAAAAAAAGGGAAGGGAGAGGGGTTTGTCTAACTGTAAACAGAAATAGTTAAGCAAGATATGCTTCCTTTAATAAAAAGTTCATAATGTAAAATTGCTTGCAAAGCAGACTTAAAGAGCATGCTGTCAAGCTTTATCTCTAGAGTTAGGGAATATATTCTGAAACAGTGTTTTATGTTTTTGCTTTCTTTGTAAACTAAGCTATAACAGAAATGGCTTCTGCAGTGTAATGTGTATACTGTTCTTTCATAGGATATCCACAAGAAGGTGCTGTCATTAAACTTCAAGGATTGCCACACAAAGATTCGTCATGTGGATGCCCATGCTACTCTCAATGATGGTGTTGTAGTCCAGGTGATGGGAGAGCTCTCCAATAACATGCAGCCCGTGCGCAGATTCATGCAAACGTTTGTACTTGCACCTGAGGTATGCTGTACTGAGTGCTAGTGTTGTTATAGCGCTTCTAATACCATGTCAGCATTGACGAGGCTGTCCTGGTTTGAAGTGTTCAGTGTTAGAATCTGAACAGTTAGACTGGGAAGGTAGTTTGCCACAAAATTCAGCAGTAGTGTTCTGCAGATTCCTTAGGAAACTACACTACTTCTGTGTGGTCTTACGTTAAGCTTGGATGTCATAATTACAGTTGTAAATATCTTAACTTTTGGCTAGTAGGTGTGTGCAATGCGTATTTTTTTCTTAAGCATTTTAAAGTGATTCAGTCTTTGATTTGGCCTCCTAGCAGCTGGTCCTCTTACTTGAAAAGAGCTAGTAGAAAGAGGAGAATGCTTCCTGTCGTTTAAAGACATGGGTTCCAGACTTTCTTGTTGTATAAAGTGCTGACTTAACATTTGAGGTGGCTTTTTAAATAGACAGCTTTTTTTGAACAAAACAGTTCACATAATTGAAAATGATAGAGAAAAAAGGAGTATTGTGAGATTGCTTTATTTTTCATTTTGACTTGGGACTAAGAATTGATATTTTAGACCCCAGAAAGTTCTCAGTCCTACATTTTATGTGTTGTGAGCTGTTGAAATTAAAAGCTCTAATGCTAATTTCTTCCATTGTTCCATGCATACATGACTCGCTAGTATGATGCATCTTGGCTTTTTTCCCCTGAATAACATGTTTTGTTGAAGGAGGCAAGTTTGGATTAATCTTACATGGGAAGGATGTTTTCCTTCATCTGTTCTTGTTTTCTCATTATTTAAATTTTTACATGACTGCAATTGATGTAGTTAAATCAGTTCCTCCCTTTGATTTACTTCTAGGGTTCTGTTGCAAACAAGTTTTATGTGCACAATGATATCTTCCGCTATCAAGATGAGGTTTTTGGTGACTCTGACACCGAGCCTCCAGAGGGTAAGTAGCAGGAATTTTTATATAGTTCTACTGATATTTGTTTCTGGGTCTATATCAACACTCCATGCCCAGAGGAAGTATTCTTGCTGGAGAAGGCAGATCAGCATTAAGCTTCATGTTCTTCTAGGTTTATTTCTTGCCTGTATTTTTCTTGCACTCAGGCAAGAAGTTGACAGGCAGATGATTGTTATTTTTCTGGCATATTCTGTTTCTGTTAAAACAACTAGAAGACTTATTTTAGCAGTTGCAGTCAGATTTGTGGGCTATAAATCTGCTTCTCTGAAGTATTTGGAACATGTTGTTTGAGCTTGGTCAAAACTGAGTATCTGAAGTGATAGCAGAAGTATAAGGAAACGTCTGTTTTCTGTCACATCTTGATAGTGCTCTTTGGCAGAGATTTTACCTGTGTATTGTGGAAGATATCTTGTGTTAGAACAGTACTAAAGATATGTGTGGTGTTTTTTTTTCCTTTTCTAACTTAATTTAGAATCAGAGGAGGAAGGGGAAGAACCTGAGGAAAGACAGCAGACACCTGAGGCTGTTCCTGATGATACTGGTGCTTATTACGAGCAGGCTGTGAGGTAATAATGTCTTATTAGATGAAGTCAGATGTCATGTAATACAGACTGCTTGTAGAACAGGTCAAGTGAATTTATTGCTACTCATGATTTTCCTCTTTGACAGTCGGAAGATTGTGTTTATTGGGTGGCTGAAACTAAGTGCTGTTAGGCTGAACACGGAGACTCTGGATTTTCAGTAGATGCAATGATTTTGCCACTCTGTAGCGTAACAATGTGAAACTTCCACCTCTGTGCAATGTGGTGTTACTTAGAGGGATTAGTCTTGTTCTTCCTCTTGAATGTGATGTACCTGACTTCTGTATTGGACAAGTAATGTTCCTTGTCACCCAATAATAGAATCAGATACAATACCACATCTCTCTTTTTCTTTTTTTTTTTGTGGTGCTGTTTAATAGCAATGACATTGAGGAACACCTGGAAGAGACAGCTGCAGAGGCAGAGCCTGAGCCAGAACCTGAAGCTGAACAGGAACCTGAACCAGAGGTTCACGAAGAAAAATCTGAGCCGGTATTAGAGGAGTCGACTCCAGAAGAGACTGTGGAAAAGAGTCCTTCTCCGGCTCCTGCTGATCCAGCTCCTGCGGTGCAAGAGGACTCCAGGGTAATGACAGTGGGTGGCTCTTTCCTGTGCTGTGGTGATTTCATCACTGTTTGACTCTCATGTCATTTTGCAGAGCATGATCCTCTCTCTGGCAAGAGGAAAAATATCTGGAGTTAGAAATGTTAAATGCTTTGTATTTTGTTCCCTTCTGTCCAAATCACTCTTCTTATGACCAGTTGTCTCGTTCCTATTAGTTCCTGTACAATAAAGGGTAGTTGAAATCCTAGCTACTAGGTAGGTGGTTAAAATATCAGGATCTAAGGTAGGATTCTGTATATTTGGTAGGTGTGGGAACTGTGGCAGCAATGAGAAGCTCAGATTCTTTGTAAACAGCTGCTGAGATTCTGAACAGACTGCAGCCAACATGCTAGATGAGGAAAATGGGTGAAATGTGACTTTATTTGTGTGTGGGGATTTTTGTCACTCATCAATATTAGGGGAGGCAAAAGTGGACAAATGGTACTCAGAAAACCAATACTTAACCTTGTTATGATACTTGGTCTTAGGCCACTGCTGTGTCCTATTTCAACTCCACATAGAGTTTAGAAATAGGGTGGAAGCGTGAGTCCCTACACTTATGGGGACTTAAGACTACATTCAGTCTTTTGAATAGAAATTATTTGAAGGCAGTTGCAGGGAAACTGTTGGTGGCTGGATCCAGGGTTTCAAGGGCAGGTTAAATTTGTTAATGTTATCCTGTGTCTTTAGCTGTACTATCAGGAATATCTTTCAGAAGGATAAAAGCAACTGGAGTTGAGTTACAATTTTTATTTCCTAGACGTTTTCCTGGGCATCAGTAACCAGTAAGAACCTGCCTCCCAGTGGAGCTGTTCCAGTATCGGGGATACCACCTCATGTTGTCAAAGTACCAGTCTCGCAGGTAGGAATCCAACACCCAGAGAAGTTTAAGTCATAAATTGCTGACAGTAAGCTGAAGCGGGGAAAAATGTAGTGAAATCTACTTGCTTATGACCTGAATTCTCAGATTCCGAAGACTTTCACATTCAGTGTTTCATGATAGACTTCATGAATGTTATTCTTTGGCTTTTGGGTTGAAAAGGAATTGTTCCCCATGGAGAAAAATCCGGAACGTTCATGTGAGTGCTGGATGTATCTGCCATCTAAAATGGTTGCACTCTCTTAAGAAGCAACTCTTAATTTTTTTCCACTGCCTTTCATGAATGAGGTTTTGTCATGAGTGTATGTAATGCAATCTGTCTGCAGACTGCCAGAGCACTTTGGGCAGACACATTTTGTTGTAAATATCCAAATGGGATGACTTTGAAATTCTTATCCAAGTGACATGTTTCCTTTAACATGTAACCAAACATGAGCTAATGTGCATTTTAGTCACAGATAGAAAGAACTACAACTTTTCCAGTATTTTCAAGTTACTTTATCAACAACTTGATACAGCTCTTAAAAGCTCAATCCTACTGTTGTGTCTGATTCTTTCTTTTTAACTCCTTTTTGAATTTACACAGCCCCGCCCTGAGGCAAAGCCTGAATCTCAGACCCCACCTCAGAGACCTCAGAGGGATCAGCGAGTAAGGGAGCAACGAACAAGCATCCCACCACAGAGAGGTCCTAGACCAAGTAAGAGAAGCTACAAAGAGTAAACTGTTATTTTCTGCTATTTGATGGCTTTGGGGAAGCAATATTATGACTAAAGCTTTTAAAATCTCATTAATTTTGTTAGGAAGTGAATGATTTCTGCTTTTGCGGATTTGATTGTTTTTAGATGACCTTGGTCTGAATGTTTGGCAAGTGTTAAAGCTGAATTTTGTTAGCGTTCTTTTGAAGTATTTAAGTTTCTACTCAAGTGTTTGGCTTCAGTCAGGTGATAAAAATTATACAGTTACAAACTTGCTGGTGTAGAATGCTTACCTTTTTTATATACAAATGGATAAAATTCTGACTCTTATAAAGTGCTAATTTTGACCATGACTTCTTTGTTTATTGTGAAGACTGGCTTTTCTTAAACACGTTTTACTTTTCTGTTCAAGTTCGTGAGGGTGAACAAGGGGATGTGGAAACTAGACGGATTGTGAGATACCCAGACAGTCACCAGCTGTTTGTTGGGAACCTTCCCCATGATGTTGATAAAACTGAACTTAAAGACTTCTTCCAAAGTAAGTTAGTTGCTTTGCTGCGCTCTAGGGTTTGGGGGTTGCTGCCATAAGCGTGGTCAACAGAGCATTCTAATGTATGACCCAAGAACTTGGATTTTCTCTTGCAGGCTATGGCAATGTTGTTGAACTCCGCATCAACAGTGGTGGAAAGCTCCCCAATTTTGGGTTTGTGGTGTTTGACGATCCTGAACCAGTTCAGAAGATCCTTAGCAGCAGGGTAAATAAAAATTGTAGTCAGTGGGTTTGGGTCTGTTAATAACAGGCAATGTTCTTCAGATTAACAAGAAAAGATTCTACTTGGTCTGTTTTGCCCTTTTTTGAGTATCTTAAGGGATGTCTTTCCCTCCTGTTACCAAGACTTGTGCAGCTTTTGTTCAGGCTGAGTCACTTGTCATTGAAATAGCTTCTAACAACTTAGGTGAACATGAAGTCATTCAGTACAAAGCCTTTTACCAATGGGAAGCTGCTGAACTCCATTCAGGAAGCAGGTAAATAACTTTCGGGAAGGCAAGGTAGAGAGAGTCTGATCCTATGGACAAGTAGAGTCTTGTTTGTTGAAGGGGTTGACAAGAGGTTAAAGGGTGAAGCTATACTGGTGTGCAGGTTGAAAAGAATTTCTGCTAACAAGGACAGGAGGTACCGGCTCAGCTTGTTAGCAGTGATTGCTAATGCCAAATGTGCACCCAGTGACCGTATGGTGTGGTGGTAGGCAATCAATTTGGATCTACCACAACAGCTCTGCAGTGTGTTTGCTTACAACCTAGCCTGTCACCAGACAGAGACATCCTTTCTTGGCTTCTTTGTACAGCAGTATTTCCAGGGTATTCCTGTTCTTAAACTGAAAGTGCACAGATTCTTAAGCCTTGATATTTGGTCTGGGGGATATTTCCTGTGGTTAGACACCTTTAGCTGTGGGATGCCAGCAGCATTTGTGGCAGTGCTTGATGAGTTAGTACATAGGAAGCCCAGCAGCCCTACAAGGAAGCTTTTGCAGGGAGTTGGTGATTCAAGATCTGAATACTGATAAAGAGTTGCTTTCCTAAGTGCTTTCTTGGAACTGCCCAGCCCACAATACTGATGTGGTCTTGGGTAAAGTGTAAAACAAATGATTTGAAACCGGTGCTAAAAGTAGGTTGCATAAATCTGTTAGACTTTGGCCTGAATTGGTGTGGGAACAAGTAGTACAGTGACATACAGTGACAGTGCCTCCTTAAGCCATTTCTTAACTGCAAGCAATATGTGAAGACCTTTAGCAGTGACTTAAACTTGGATGTTTTGAGTCTTTGAAATGTTCATTCAGAGTTCTTTTGCAGTGGGAGAGGTAGCTTAAGAGCCGAGTTGCAGATTTCATGTCCAGGGAATATCAAAGGCACACATGGCTGAGGGATTTATGGCCTTTCTTTACCTCTTCAACTGTGCCAGTCAATAGAACTGGAGCCAGAGAAGAGAGTGGGTGCTGGCTTTCAAGTTAAACTTTGAATGTGTAATAAGCTTGCAAAGTTGGTGCACTCAGAGTATTTTTTTATGTGAGCCCACCTGGATGCTTAAATTACAATAGATGGACATGGTTTTCTGAGCTAAGGTTTTTTTCTTACAGACTTAAGTCTTGTAGAAGCAGTTAACATACCTCCTACCCTGCTTTGAACAGCACTAAATTGTGTTTGTAGTATTGTTTTGCAAATGGACCCAGTGGTAGGAGCAAACATAGGACTTTTGTCAGGATAAGCTTTGCTGTGAATGAGTTTAAAAGGCTCTAGTAGACTGTTAGCCAAAGAAGCTAAACATGATGCCTGCTGCCTCCTGTGACATGTAGGACTTTGCACTGGAGCTGGTAACAAGACTGTAATGTGATGCTTGTCCAGCACATCTTATGGCTAGGGAAGGGCAACGTGCTTCATTTTTAGATCTGTTTTACTGCTATAATCAGTTCAGTAGTCTCTTTATCTGATACGAAAACATTGTGCTTGTGCCAATGATGAACAAAAACATGAAAAATATGATTTGTTGAGCAACTGCAGGAATAATTTGAAATAAGCAGGTCCTGTAGTTCTTGGGTTTTTGCAGACTTGAACTTTTTGTCTGCAGTGAGGTTTGTGGGCTGTTGTAGTCCTGCTCCTGTGTTCTTGCTGCAGTGAGGTTTCCTCCATCAAGAGAGCACTTGTCACTGCAATTCTTAAAACGTAATCTGAGTTTGAGCTAAGTGAAAGACTTCACTGGCCTGCATAGCAAGGTGCCAGAGAGGATCTGACATTCTTCATGCCGTAAGAAAAATCACCCGGGACTTTGCATGATGGCAGGCTGTGAATTGCCACACATTAATGTAAGCAGGTTACTCTTAATAGTTCAGTTCCTTCTTCAAAAGGTGTTGGAATGCTCAGCATTAAGCCTAAGATTGCTTTTCATGTGTCACTTTCACACCTTTTCAGACTGGATGTGTAGTTAGACTATTGCCATTTTCTAGTAACCAATCATAAAATGCTTTAACGTGCTTTGGAGAGGAGGATATGGGACAAGGTTGCAGAAATCGGCTTGACATTGAAGAGTTACTGGTGGGTCATTAATGAAAATACACTTTCTGCTTTTGTTGCAGCCCATCATGTTCAGGGGAGAGGTGCGCCTGAACGTGGAGGAGAAGAAAACACGAGCTGCCAGGGAGGGTGACCGCAGAGACAACAGACCACGTGGACCTGGAGGCACTCGTGGGGGGCTGGGAGGTGGGATTCGAGGGCCTCCACGTGGAGGAATGTCCCAGAAGCCAGGATTTGGAGCTGGAAGGGGGATCGGGCAACGCCAGTGAATGCATCACGGATGTTGACATGGTGGCGCAAACCCTTTTTCCTGCAGATTTGTGAATTTCAGCCTTGGGTATCTTGGAATGTGGCCCTAGCCTGTTATAGACTGCTACGTTTGATACTATTTTGGCCCCTTTTTGTTTGTGTTATGGTTTTGTGATTATTTTTTTCTAGTCCTTGTCCCAGATTCCAGCTTTGTGGAACAACGTTTTAGGAAAAGTGAATTTTAAAAAGAAAAGAACTGAATTTTCTTGTTCACCTCAAACTTACGGACTGGATTTTTTTTGGTACCAGTGGTCTTTCCTAAAGGAATGTCTCTATTTTTTTTCTTTTCTCCCCCCTTTCTACTGAATTTGGGTGCATTTCAGTCAGTGGAATAATATTTCACGTGCATGCGTTCAAGAGCCTGTAGGAAAATATAGTACTTGACGAGTATTTCAAGGGCAGAAAAAACAAAGCTATTGCTTTCTTTTGAGGGTCATACGAACATCCTCTGGTCCGGAGATATTGCCACTTGAAAAATTGACTTTCACCTTTTTCTTAGTGGCGCTGTAAAAGTGGAATAATGGGTATCCGTAGAACCTTTTTTCTTTTGATATGTGATCACGGAAAGGAATTCGAGCTACTGTTTTACCACTTCAAAATTTTGGATTGTGGGATAGGTTTTAAATGTCTAGAACTTGACTCTTAAAACACTTTTCCTGAACTTGTGAAATTTTTTATTGAAATAGGGATTTTTTTTCATGTTTAGTTTGTATTTGTATAAAAAAAAAAGCAAAATTGTTGTGCCTTCTATTTATCTCTCATTCCAGTCTTGGCAAATTGTTTAAAAAAAAAATAAAAAAGGTCTAGATTTGCTTTATCAAGTCAAGAGTATGTTGGAGTTTTTCCAAGGGGAAGAGGTTCTTCCTTCAGTCACTCAGTTTACTAGTTAGAGGTGATTATAGCTGAAGTTTCTATTCCTCAGTTTGGCTGCATTTAAACAAGTGAAAGCAAGTACTTTGTGGATGCAGAATTTAGTAGCTTTGGTCTGAGGCTGGGCAGGCCCTATTACAAATGTTGCAAAAGTACAACTGAAGTAGAAGTACTTCTCTCACATCCTTTACAATTCAAACTACTGTATGTAATATTTTTGTAGTTTAGACATTAATATCATCCCCTGCTTCTGCCAGACCTGAAGTGGATGGAATGGCATTTTTGTCGGAAGTACAGAAGGTGCCTGTCTGTCCTGGTATTAAGAAAGATGTTGAATGGTCTCCACTACCTCTGAAAGAAGATGAAACTGAAAATAAAATGCAAAACTGGGTAATTTCAATGAAAGGTCTTGTAAGATTGTACTGCATGAAGCAGTATTACTTCTGTAACAGTGGCGGTAAACATCTGGATGAAAGCAGTTTTGAGTCCACACCAGACCTTCAGAGCTCTCTGTAACAGGGAAGAGCTGCTTAGTAAGTTTGCTTGTATGTATTAGGGTTCATTGTTTGTTTTCTTGATTTATTAATATAATTGCTGTGTGTATGCAATATATATCTCCTGACCTTTTCTTGCTTTAAAAATAGAGCAAAGCTGCTCTTGCCCAAAGGTGGGTAGGTATTACCTGTCTTCCAGAACAGTAATTTTTGCCTTTTAATTGCCAAAACTAGTGGTTCAGCCTGGTTGTACTGTTACTAGAGTTTTGGTTTCTGTTTTATTTTAGCTTCATCTTCAGAATTGTGTTATGTTATTTGTCTCTTCCCTCCTTATGAATGTTTCTCAGATTGACTTGCTTATAATCTGTTCCTGGAGACTTAAATATCTTAGTGAATGGGAGGAGAGCAAGGTGTGACAGCAATAGCTGTGGTATGTGCTCTCACAACCAGCACACTGCAAATACATACTGCTTCCTCTTGTGGTGGTAACTGGTATTTTTCTAAAAACTAAAAAAAAAACCAAAACCTTTCTGCATCCTTTTTGTATCAGGAATGACCATGAGGTGAAGGTGTGCAATGGAAGTCTTTCATTGAACTCTGTCCTTGCTGTTTGTGACTTTTTTTCTTCTCATTTGTTGGTTTTCTACCGTTCTTGACGTTAAATCCGAAACTGCAGTAACGGGTTGCACTTCAGAGTTACCAAAGTGCTGTTAATAGAAGCTTTTATAGCTCTTAACCAAATCTGTAAAAGCACCCGTAAGCCTGAAACACCATTTCTGTAGTGGGAGTTGGACAGTTCTGGCTTGAAAAAGAGCTGAGGAATGTCAGTGAAGAATTTCAAATGAGGTGAAGTGTATGCTTGTTTTCCTATGAATCATACTCTCAATGTGTTAAATAATTAAAGAACCAGAAAGTGATGTTCTTGTCCAAGATGGCAGGCAAAATAAAATATTTACATAAAAATTTCTTGGAATGTCTTGTAAAGAAATACTTCTCAAAAGCAAGTCATGTTGACAGCATCTTGAACAAAATGTAGAGTGACTGTTAGTATTCACGTTTTTGTTGTTCTGTGACTGGCTGATAACAAAGTTTACTGGAAAGACCTGCTGTAAAATGTTGTCATGTTGGCTTTTTTGTTTAAACTTTCTAGTGGTCTCAAGCCCTTCTGGTTTCTGCAATAACTGCTTTTAATACCTCTATGTCTCTTGTCTAAGGTCTTCAGTGCTTTGCTTCCATTAATGGTGAAGATGACTCTGAAGGAAGTTGGGATTCGATGCGTCTCAGCTGGCCACAGTGAGCTAGAATAGCTACAAGAAGGTTAATTTTTAATAACCAAGGTAGTCGATTACTCTTATTTTGGGAGGAAGAGGCTACAGGGAAGTCTCAAATGAATAGGACTCTGTCTCCCTGGTAGCACCTCCACTTCAATCAAGATAGTGATGCGTTTCAATGAAGTGCTCTTAGTGTCCCAGTGCTCTGCAGGGAGCAGGAAATGGAGAAAAGTTGGCCAGACCTGTCCCAGGCTGCTTTTGCACCCATATGAGCCACATGGGCAGTGTCAGAAACAACCTTAACAATCCTTACTCCTTAATGATCTGCTTTCTTGAGAGCATGGGGCTTTCCTGTATGACTGGGTGTGATCTGTCCTCTTCTAACTGATCTTCATAGTGTAAGACAAGTTGAAATAAGACTGTTTCATACCACCTGAATCAGAACTGGAAGTCACGCTGCCTTTGCTGTGTTTTCTTTGGTTAAAAGCATTGCACAATTAATGGGGCTTAGTTATCCCCTTTCCCTGTGCAGGGAGAAACTCCTGGAATAATTTTAAGTACCAGCTGACTTGTGGGGGGCTGGTGTGTGAAGTTGAAATAGTAGTTTTGTTTGCTCAGGACTGCAGGTGTTTGCAGTTGAGGATTCAGGCAGGGATCGCTTGCCTCTGCAGGGCCCTCTGCATAGGTTTGGTTGGATTTCTATTTTTTTTCTTGAAAAAGAATTAGCTCAGAGCTGAAGCTTTAGTGTCCTGGGTGTGTACTAGCCACAGAGAGGCAAGTGTGGTGGTGGTGAGCGTGCTGTTGGAAGCAGAGCTCTGCAGGGAGGATTTACTCATGGTGTAGGAAAAGGCCTGTGCTGACACGCCGTGTGGTAGCGGCGAGCTCTGACTTGAATCCAAATGAGACACATTCTTCAGCGGTGTCGCATGGGAGCATTGTCCTTTAGACCTGGGAGTCTCCTTTCCTTGGTGGAAAGGGCAGCTTTGGGGACGAGGGATGAAGATTTGGGGTAGATCTCTGCAGCCGCTGGTTCTGCGTCTCTTGGAGGGAGATCATCTTTTTGAACAAAATGGTGGTTTTTGATCACTTCTAATTCTTTACACGCTACTGCCTGGGGCTAAGAGTACATGGCACACCAACAGTTTTCCTAACTTGTGTGTGCTTTAGCAGGAAATAATTATCTCGGTGATTATTTCATTTCCCAGCAGTACCATTCTTACCCTGGCTGGTAACCTGAAAAACTGCTTTCCTAAGGTCTCGATAATCTTACTTGTGTTCTGTGTGGAAGATGGGGCAGAGGGGTTTGCTAACAGCTTATTTAGTTATGAGACATGAAACAATTGAGTAAAATGCTTTCAAAATCCACCATTCCTTAAAGACAGCAGATTTTAGAGTAATGGTGTGTTCTCAGAATAGATTGGGAGGGCAGGATGTTCCCCTTCTATTTTCTGTCACAAAATGCCACTTGCCAAGCCAAGGGGGATCTGCTGTTCCACTGATGATATTTCAAACTTGACAAAGCACTTGACTGCAGAAGGAAAAATACTTTATCGTGTCCATCTTTGAGATTCAGTGTGAGTAGCAGTCCTTTAGCATTCTGAAATGTCATTTTGGGTGTCTCTACCAAGGTCAGCTAATGTACCAAAGAATTTTAAGGCTATGTAGAAATAATGCCATGTCCTAGCTAGCAAAATAGTACATAAAATAACTTTGTTGTTTGGGCCCATACTTCATTAAAAAAAAAAGTTCCTTACCAGGACCTTTTCCAGCTTGCATGAGAATTTAAAGATATAGTTTGGCTCAGAGTGTTCAGTTCGTATCTGGTTTTTAAAATCCCAGGGTATTGTAAAGCCAACACAAATGAAACTTTCTCTTTGGGCACCTGTGACTTACTCTGTGACTTACATGTTTTAGACAGACTAGAGGTGTGATATGTCCCTCTGATCTTCCCTCTGCTGCATGGACTTGATCTGGAGCCCTGGGCAGGGCAGGGCTGGCTGTGTCTGCCCAGCAGGAGTCTGGAACAAGGAGCAGTTGAGGAGTCTGAACTCTGCGGCTCTCTCTGTGCTGCTGCTCTTTGAGGAATTCCTCTGTGGGGTGGAGCTCAGGAGGTCACAGATGGGAGAGATTATTCTTCAGAGTAAAAGGATTAACAGTAAAACTTGCTTTGTTTTCATGAAATGTTACCTTGGCTGCAGCGTGGAACCTCTGGCACTAAAAATTCATGGAGAGAATTTCAGAAAAAAAATCTTTATTTTTTTTATTAGAATCAGCATGAATGTATGATTCAATAAATATATTTTATATACATATAACAGCAGAAACTTTACATTCCATCTTCAAACTGCTGAAATAGAACTTCTGTTTTTAAAATTTTTTTACGACCCAGAAAAATAATCTGCCACTGTTTCCTGTGTGGTCATGCAAATTGCTGAAGTTACAGGTTTATTTCATCATGATGTAAAAATGCTGCTTTTAAGGAAGCAGTTGCTTTGCACTCTGACCAATGTAGCAAAATAGCCTTAAATGGAGTGTAAGGCCATACCAATTTTGTCTATGTATATATTTATATATATGTATATTTTATAAATTCATATAGAAAATACAGGGAGGTCCCTTTTTAAGGTGGGTGGGGAGAAGACATCTAAGCACTTTATGATTAAGCTCGTTTGTTCTTGAAGTTTATGTTCTAAGTATGGGTACCACACTTCATATTCTGTATTTCTCTAGTCCCTCCTCTGTTCCCAAGGGGAGGGTAGCATAAAAATGAATAAGCATTGGTTTTTCCCGTTATTTTCTTTCAGGTTTGTGTTGTTAATGAACCAGTAGAGGTTCTCAGAGAGCACTTTGCTCTTCCTTCTTGCCTTGACTCTAGTGATTAATTCTTACCCTGTGAATAGTTTCCCATTTATCTCCTGTGAAATGCTGATATTTTAGCACCCGCCTTGCAAGGAAGAAAACTAAGCCAACTCAATATGAACTACTTCAAAAGCCTGTTTTAGAGATGCTTATTTGAAGTTAAAGGGAGATAAGTTTTGTCCTTTTAACAGCAGCTGCCTCTCTTTTCCTATGCTTAAAAGAGTTGATTGAACTGGGGGAGTTTTAATGCTACTGCTTCATTCTGAGGTCTCAGTAAGATTGAAGAATTAAAAGAAAATGCTCTGGCTTTGCTAGTCATTTCCCAACTAGGGATACAGATATTTTTCTCAAACTTGTTCTTATTTTTTTCAACAAGGACCAGAAAAATTGCAAAAGGAGTTTCAATCTGGATTTACTATTTACAAAATAGCACTGATGGATGGGCATGTTAAGAGGGTAAAATCCTCAGTGGTCTGTCCCCTCCCTTTGTGGGAGGGTCTGTCCCACAGCTGAGGGCTTGGTCTGTGGTGACAAATCCTGTGTTTTTACCCTGAGGTCCACTGGGGAGTGGAGGGTGACTGGTGTTGCCCTCCCTGGGGGGACAGTGGCTGCTGGCAGAGGGATGGGACAGCCCGGAGCATCGTGCTGTGCCTCTAAACCCAGCCCGGCTCGTTTGTCACAGCCCTTGGCTGTCCCTGGTATCAACAGTATCAAGGCGCTGTTGTGTTTTGGAACAAATGAGCTTTAGTAAGTCGAGCTTTGGAAACAAAGATTTTCTTGATACAGATAGGAGAGATACAGAAAATAGGACAAAACAATGCTGCTACTTCATAGGCTTTTTTTTTTCTTTCAGAAATTTTTGGGAGGTATTTTTCCTGGATACCAGACTCTTGGGTGTTTGAGCAGTGAGGTGGATGCTTCTGGAAAACAGACAATATTTATCAAGGACACAAGGGAAATAAATATTCTCTCTAGGTGCTGAACTTACATTTTGTATGTTTTCAAGTAGAAACTATTCCTGCTCTGTGTGTGTGTGTTTGTATCTCCCCTCCAAAGTAAAACCAAATATGCAATGGTTGTCCTGGAGAGAAATATCTTAAGTATTTTTATTGTTCTTCTAAAGATAAATTCATTTACAAAACAATGTAAATGGGTGTGCGTTTTCAGTTGGAAGGGAGAAATTCTTGGGTTCTCCCCTCTTTTTTCTTTAATCACTTACGTGTAAGTTTTTTCTTACTCCTCATCTCAGTTTTAATATAATTAAGCATGATATGCTGTACACTGTGGTGGGATGTGAGTAGACAACACGGTCCATAAAATGTCACTCTCCACGATGATGTCACGCCTGTTTATGGCTGTTGTTCGGTCTCGGGTGGGTGGTTACAAGCAGCTGCTCGGGACAGGCTTGTGCATCTTCAGGAATCAAAGGCTGCTTCCAGAATAGTGTTCGCTGATGCCGCAGGGATGGTAAATGGCGATGAAATGCGCTGGGACCTCTGCATGTCAGGCCATTTTTGGGTGAAGTCCTTAGTGTGTTGCTTTGTCTTTACATCTCTCTACAGATCTCTTAGTTTGCTGAAGTCTGGCTGTGTCTCAAACCCAGGTGTGAATGGCTTTTAGCGCAGTTGCCTTCTACTTCAGTTCTTTTGAAATGGTCATCTCTCTCCTGCAGCTCGGGAAATCTGTGAAATAGGAGGTAAGCTCTGGCCATGATTAGTGCTGTCAGTACATCGTGGCCAGACTTGGGAACCACACAAACTCATCTTTTTTTTGGGTATGAATTCCACTTTGCAGGAGGCTTGAGGTGCTCCAGGTGGTGCATTTTTCAGGGTAATTAATTCCAGATGTGTGAGTTAAGTCACTTGGCCTCTGTGCCTTAATGTTGGTGTCTGTCACCTGGGCTGTCTCCCCTGAGCTGCTGCTGGTTTTCCAGTGAGATGCTCTGCTGTTGCACTGAGCAGCAGGATGGAGCTCAAAGGCAGAGTTCAAGTACAACAGATCGCTCTTCCCGGCAAAGGGAAGGTGGATTACACACCTGCCTCTCAAATTCTCACATAACATCACTGTTTGGACCTTAATGTTTATTTCCCAAAAATTCCAATTTAGATATTCCCAAAGCTGACAGATCCCGAAATTAAAACCTGCTGGTTTGACCTGATTTAAGAAGGGATGTATCAACTGTGGTTTTGAAAGGCTTTTGTCTTTCAACTGCCCCGTTGAGTTCAGTAACTCTGCTCAGTGCTGGAGGGCTGTGAGGTGGGCATCAACCCAGGGGTGGAGCTGCTGTTTTTACAGTTCTCTACTTGGAGTAGGTTAATTAAGGGATTTGTCAGCTTGGTCCATGCCTCTTCTGAGCTTATTTTCCCTGCTTACTTCTGATCTTATCCTGGAATTGGTAGAACACAAGTATTTTCAGCAGAAACATAAACAGTTTTGGGAAGAAGGGAACAGAAGGGAAACAGTACAAGTTCAGTCTAAGTAACGGCAGAGCAGCAGAGTGTATCAAAGCCCTTATTGGGTTGTTTCCCCAGCTAAAGCATAAGGTAAAGGAACTTGTGCTCCCTTCTGCCAAGATTCTGTTGGGGCAGTTTCTAGCGGAGCATTTCTTGCAGAGCTGAGCTCTACTGCTGTGACCAATAGCACTGACCAAGAAAATAAGGAGAGGATATAACAATAGTCTAGTTCATTAGTAGGTTTTTGTTTGGTGTACATTTATTTAAATAGTAGGATTGATGGCAAGTGCAGGGATGCATCTGGTCAAGGACTTGCCAAGACTGTTTATTGTACTCCTGCCTGTGAAGGATGTACTGGTGTCCCTCACCTTGGCATGTGGTTGCTCAGCAAGATGTGTTTCCAGAACTGCTCTTACAGAGGCTGCCCTGTTCCTCCACTTTTTGCTGGTTTTCACTGAATTTCACTGAATTTATGGAGTTGGAAGGGACCATAGAGATCATC
>JAOXJM010000052.1:46633139-46644612 GCA_026413425.1 Tringa solitaria
CCCCTCCAGGGATGGGGCAGCCACAGCTTCTCTGGGCAACCTGTTCCAGTGCCTTACCACCCTCACTGTAAAGAATTTCTTCCTTATATCTAATTTAAATCTCTTCTTTTAGGTGAGGAACAGAAGTGCCCTTCTGTGGGTGAATGGTAAGATTTGGGGTAATTCCAATTATTGAGCAAGAAAAAGAATTTATTTCCCAGTCTAAAGGCAAATGCCAATGCTGTTTTTTTGGTGGAGGCCTTCCAGGTTTCTCAGAGTGATTTAGCCCTGTTTTATTGAACATGGGGATGTGATAACAGGAAAAAACAAGTTTGGCCAAAGTAATACAACCAGTGAGTTGCAGAGGCAGGGTCAGAATCCCGAGTCTCATGACCACAGGTCACCGAGGCTAATTGTTAGACCAATGGCAGTAATTATCTGTCATGGAGGCTGATCCACTCTGTGTCCCCCAGCGTTGACCTGTGTCCCCCAACACTGACCTACCTACTGGCCCCCTCCCTCACAGCCTGCCTGCCAGATGTGCCCTGCTGCCCCTTCCTCTCTTCGTTGCAGAGTGTCTTTTCTGGATGGCCCCTGTACCAAGCAGGTAGCTGCGTGGGATGGAGGCACTGTGCCAGGGGCCTGGGGTTGGAGGAGCAGGAGGAAGAGCACGCTGGCGTATCGGAGCGAAGCAAAACAACCCAAATAAAATCAAGCTGCCTTTGTTTTGGGTTTGGTTTCTTTTTTTTGGCGACAAGTTATTGAGTTGTGTGACCTACCGGCAGGTGATTTGTTTTCAAGTCCTAACTGAGGCAAATTTGCAGGCCTTTGGATAACTATTCCCTGCTCTGGTTGTGTCCCCTTGGAGTATCTCTGGTCCCTGGCAACTGAGACTTGACAATCCTCAAATGTCTTTGCCTCCTAGCAAGGCCTCTGCAAGGAAGCAGTGCTCTGCTTGGGGAAACCGAGGCACCAAAAATTAGGACCCATCTGCTCTGAGGGCTGGGTGATTCCACGAACTAAACTTCTAGTAAGAGATGCTTTGGGAGCTGGGAGTCAAGGCTCAGAGAGACTCTTCTCTTGGCTCTCTTGAAGAGAATTTTTCAGTCAAAGGGCTGATTTTTCTGATAATAGATGATGCAGGTGTTCTAGTTTTCAGATGGCCAGAACCTGCACTGAGGCTGAGGCACTGGCCATGAGGGTGGATGGGGACCTAGAAGGGTACAGGCATCAGGGGCCACTTCTGACCTTCCTGCTGCACTTCCAGCTCCTGTGCCGGGGGCTGTGCCTGGGGAACAGTGGGCACCAGCATCTTTCCTCTCTGGGGCATCAGGGGGAGTTTTGGAAAGGTTCCTCTCCTCCCTAACTTCTTCCCTTTCTTTGGCTGGGGTCCTTTGTGCAGCTGATAATGTGTGCCTGGGTTACAATGGCCTGGTTTTCTGAGGTGCTCTGAGCTTATAGACCTTCTCATCACGTCTGTATTATCAGGGCTCAGGTAAAATCTGCTCTTCTCTGCTTGCACCAACACACATGTACTGACATGTCTGGTTTAGCCTAAATCACTTAATTCCTTAATTTACTGAATTTCTTTTCTTCTCTTATTGCCAAAGGGCCACTGGCTGTTTTCTGTGGCTGATTTGTTTTGTGTGAGTGCCATATCCGGGATATAGAAGCTGATGGTGTCTTTTTCAAGGTGCTGTATCAAAGGAGAAGAGCAAAGGCATCACCAGTTACACTGGGCTGGTCTCCTTGGGCTGGGTCTTCAAATACACTCCAGGTGAGTCTTATGATGATGTCTTATTAAGCAAGGCTGGTCCATACCTCAAAGAGGACAGTAACTCTCTCTAGCCATCACAGTCCCTATGTCTACCCACGCTTGGACCTGTCTGCCTCAGTAAATACAGAGTAATGGGTTTGGAGTGAGCTTCCTGGTCAATCTTTCTAGTCTAGCCCTCCCCTTCTTCCAGAGGGAAGGAGGTAAGAGGTGGCTCAGAAAAGGAAAGGGCCAATTGAAACATGCAACAGGTATTTATTGGTTTGATTGTTGTTTTTTAGAGAGGAAGAAAGACTCTTAATGGTGAGAATAAGCTAGCACCTTGCATCTAATGCTCAGGAAAGTAAGAAAAGTGTCTGGATTCACTTGTTATAATGCCAGATGGTGGCATGTTGTCCGGCACACTGAGCTGTGAAGAACAGCTAGTAGGTTTTGATTTGGTCAGACCTAATAAATGTGGGCATGGGCTGGTCCTCTCCACAGCTGCTCCCACCAGCACAGACCACTGCAACGTCTCACTTGTTTTTAGCCTGGCATGTCACACCTAAACTAGGGAGAGCTACCCAAACAAGTCAGGACATTGGGACAGAGCAATTAGTTCGGCTGGCAGCTGCACTAACCCATTTGCATATTTGCAGTCAGCTCTTCGTTTTCTGATGAGCCTGCAAACCTTGTTCATTTTGCTTTTGCAAGTGTTTTTGTTTATGCTTTGTTCCAATTAAATTGGTGTGAGATTGGGCAGGGATTGTAATAGCAGCCTTGTGTTCAATTGAACATCTATGGCAAATAACTTTTAAACTCATCTGTATATTAGTCACTTTTTTCTTATTGTTTTATCAACAGAGCAATCTGCATACGACAGCATGGATCCAGAGACAGGATGCCTGAACATAGATGAAAAGATAAGTGCAATACGAGACACCCATGTTGGGTGGTTTTATCTTTGGCTCTATTAAGCAGACTGCATCTTCTGAATCAAAACTGCCTCTGTTGATTTTGAGATGGCAGGGTCTTGCTCTGGCCAGACAAAATCAACGAGTACTGATGGTCTCATCTGTTACTTCTTTTCCCTTTCATTTGTCCACCACTTTTCATCCCTGGTCCTGACTGGGTTGGGGACAAGTGAGCATCTCCTGTTTTGCAGACAGGACAA
Source organism: Tringa solitaria (assembly GCA_026413425.1). NCBI lineage: Eukaryota > Metazoa > Chordata > Aves > Charadriiformes > Scolopacidae > Tringa > Tringa solitaria. The sequence goes on from JAOXJM010000052.1 coordinate 46,636,046, forward strand.
CTGAAGAAGAGAGAGGCAAATCTACAAAGAGACAGGGATTCCTGCTCCTTAAGCCCCACTGCCTTCTGGAATGGTCAAAGTTCTCCAGGCACACACTGTGAACTGCTGTAGGACAGGTTAGAACTTGGGAAAGACTTTAAATGGCTGGAACAGTGAAGCAATAGAATTGCTCTGGATGGGATGGACCACAGAGGGCTCTTTAAGCTAGAAGGTAGACAAATACCTATGAGGAATATTTTAGGCAGACCTTTGCGGTCTCCTAGTGGCTTTCTTGAGATTCCCATCAGCAAAATTGTGTATTTATTTTTTTTCTTATCAAATTTACTGGTTTTTTTCATGCTAGCTTGAGAGCAGCCTCTCACACCTGGTGCTGAAAATTACATACCACCCACCTGATTATACCAGTTAATTAAGGACAACTTTTAAGTGCCTTTGGTCTTATGATCACAGTCACTTTAATGTTTCTTTCTAGTGCATCCTGTGAGGTGAAATCTTTGCTGTGGTACCTCAACCCCAAAACTAGTAGAGCCCAGGCTACAGGAGATACATGTCTATGTGATGCATGCATGCTTGGGTTGGTGTCAGTCATGGCAAGTAAGCATGGAGCAAGGCTGAGGCTGAGAATAATGCTCTTTCCTTCTGAGAGGAATTTGCAGTCAGTCTGAGAAGCAGATGCTTTAGAACATGGAGATGACAGAGACAAAAGAGGTGTCACTTACCTCCGGGCTAATGTAGGCTGTCTTGTTGGGGGATGCTGTTCTCTGATACACATCCCTCACACCTCCCTGCCTGCCTCCCCCCAGCCCTCACCGTGTCCTCTGAAGGGGAGAACTCAGGCCAGAACATTGCTGTGTGAAAACTGTTCTGTTGAGAACAAGCCTTTCAGCTTAGACCACTTGGCTGGCTAACAAAAACCAGCTTGCTAGACACCTGGGGTCAGCAGACTTTTAGAAGTGAGACAACTCATTGAAGTAGCCCTGCTTTTTGATGTGTGACCCTCCTTAACATCTGACTATATACTGAGGACTTCCCTGAGGGCTAGTGGCTTGATTCAGTTGACCATGCAGTGATGTTCTGCTGGGACAGATTCCAGCCATGTCCTTCATGCTTTATGTATTACCTTATGGTGCCTCCTCTTCCTTCTGAACCTGAGCAGCTCTTTGTGCTGCCGAGACACGAAGTTGACAGCAGCGTACTCTAGAAGTGCGGAGAACACAAACAGCAAGCACACGGCCATCCAAATGTCTATGGCCTTCACGTAGGATACCTAGGAGTCAGAGAGAGTGACTGAGATGGGGTGACTTCTTCGCCCAAATGCCTTTTTGTTTCCCATTTTACATGTTACTCCCAAGGTCTTTGGAAGGAGTTGATCAAGCCATGATATGGCTGATATCAGCTCTTGGACACCACAATCTAGCTCATTTAACATGAATGTATTATCAGGCCAGTGAACTGCTCCTGGGCTCTTAAGTAGCAATAATTCTACAGTTTTTAATTTATCCAGGTCTTGGTTGTGACGATTTATATGCAGGGAGAACAGTAATCCAATCTGACCACACAAGAAGACCTTCATAACGGGGAAATTCATTACTACTATAAAAGTATGATGGTCAAGTGGGTAAAAGCTAGAATGTAGACTGCAGATCCATGTGTGGTTGTTGAAGGGATTTGTAATGTACAGAGCTCCTGGGTACTGGGAACTATGGTGGATCCTGGGGTGAACGCTGAATCTTAGGGGAAGTTCTGCTGCTAGTCATAGAAACCCTGCTAAATTTTTTGCTGGAGGGAACTGGAATTTGTGTTGCTTGCCCTTAAACTGGAATAGCGGGAAGGCAGCAGAATGCCTTTTGTGTTGAGGAGGAGGATCTGTGTGGTGACTTACTTGTGTGCTGTCCCCAGAGAGCTCACAGTTCCCCCCACAGTGAAGATAAGTGCATTCCCTACCTTGGGCAGTGATGCTCGGGAACCAGAGCTCTGTGTGGTCATAGTGAGCACTGTGGTGATCCCCAGCCCAACACGAGCAGGTGCAGCATCCATATTGATCCAGAAGGAGATCCAGGACAGAATGACAATAAGGAGGCTGGGAATGTACATCTGGATCAAGTAATAGCCCATCTGCCGTTCCAGGTGGAAACGAGCTTCTATACAGGTGAACTTGCCTGGGAAGGATGGAAAATACATGGAAGATCACCGGTAAGGTACGGTGAGCCTCCTGTTTTCAGCCATTGTCTGGGGACTTCCCTTGCATTGCCTAGAACCAGAGTCTTGTTAGAGGAAGAAATTAACAGCTGTTGCCCAGTTCTGAAATAAGAATGTACAACATCAACAGAGCAAAGAAAGCTCTTGGCAGGATGTCCTTTGTCGCTTAGATTTCATCTGCTGCCTTGCATCTAATACAAAAGAAAATGCTGGGAGAGAAGGTCCAGATCAAACACCCTTGGACTGATGAAAGTATTACTGGGGATAAGAGGGTTCCATACAATTTTGTCTATTAGCTTTTTATTTGCTATATATGTGTGTATTTACTTGCAACTTATCTATCTGTATTTTTATATATGTTGTCCCTAGTAGGACAAGGCTTGTATCACCAGAGTGCCATCAGACAGGGCAAGAGACTCTGGCAAATCCTGAGTCCTGAATTCCTCTCTAATGAATCCAGCAGCTAAGGGTAAATAGCACTGACCTGTGTTGTAGTGCTTTGTGCAGTATCTCAAGTCTTTTTCTTCTTTGAGGATAAACTGAGGCAATGTCAGCCCGTCAGCCACTTGCACGGCTCCTTTTTCTTGCCACTCGAATATGAGGTCATTCATCGTGTAGCCAACTGTTGAGAGGAGGGAACAAGCACCATGTGAAGCATAAAACACTGATCTGGAAGGGGGCAGATTTGCAGAAGAGAGCTATGCTTGGTGGCAGGGACTTATCCTGGCCTTCCTTGGCAATGCTGTAATGAATGGGATTTGGGTTGAGGCAGAACTGCTCATGCATATGGTAAAAGCTGTGCTAATGATCTGCACTGGAGCTGTGATGGTGTGTAATGAATTGTCTGCAATAAAGCACATTTTTTCCTTCAACTTGGCTTGTTGAGCTGTTTGCCATTTTTTCAAACTTGACCTCTTTCTCTGAATGAAGTTGTTCATCGTCTTCCCCTCCTTTGGGATAAGCAAGATGTACAAGGGGCAAATGTTCATCCAGAGAGAAAAAATCCCATTTGCAGCTGAAAATGCTTTCACCTTTCTCCTCCAAAGTGAAAGGCCAATGTAAATACAAGCAAGCCAGGACTTCTCTCATGGGATATTTTAAGGTTTGGCTTCTCTACAAAATGTCACATGTGCTGAATGAGTGGAGAATCATGAGCAAGTGGTTCTTGAGCAAGCCTCCAAAGAAGGCTGAACTGGGAATGGGTTGCAGCTGGGGAGGGAGATGGCAAGGGAGAGGGAGATGGCAAACATGTTATCTTCTCTCCAAAATGGAGATCTGTGCAGGACTCACAGCTTTCTAACTGCATGATGCAAGTCTGTACATCCATGGGAAAGTTCTTCAGGTCCATGGGGCAGGCCAGAGTCAGCGTGATCCTAAGGAGAGAAGACAGCAGAAGGGAATGACAAACAGTTTGTGCTACTGATAAGGGGGTGAAGCTTCTTGGGCATCCAGTGTTGCAAACAGGCTGGTACCTTGCCCAAGACACAGTGGTATACTGGGGGGAATGACTGATCTTTCAGCTCTTCCCTGCCTGTGCTTTCACACGTGGCGTTTGAAAGCATCAGAAACACTGAGCATTTGGGTCTGTGATGTAATTCCCAACAGAGTCTCCTGCTGCAGATGGCATTTCACTGTGATGTTGTTTTGGACTGTGCAGAACAAAGAGTTCCCACACCAAATGGTTTTGCTGCTTTGGTCTTCATTTTTTGCTTTGAGTTAACAACAGTTTGGATTAGCATCAAGCCCAAATCCATTCTCTGGACCCCCCAGATGCCTATCTAGAGACTGGGACTGTTTGGAAATCTTTGAGCTGACATTTCTGTGTCAAAAAACCCCATGAATTTTGGTCAAGATCACACATTGCTGTGGGGGAAATGAGAGACTGGTGGGATTTTCTGCAGGGAAAATACTCAGTGGTAAGTCAATATGAACCTCTGTATCTTCCTGAATTCCTGCTGTGCCTCTTGAGACCTCCACTTTTTTCTCCCAAGCTCCATTTCCCACTAGGTGCAGACTGTATTTTCTCTGGTATATTGCAATGCTGCCTTATACCCTGATCTACACTCAACAAGTTTGTTTGGTTCAACAAGCTGATCTTGAATGATTTGATTCAGATAGCTAAGCTTGTGTTATTTGGTTTGATAATGCTGAAAATGCTGTTCCCTGAAGCATTTACATTTTTCAGCTTTTTGCCTTGATGTAGAAATAGCGGAATTTCCTGGGGGACAGGAATTGAATTTTTCTATCATCAGGCCTATAAGAAACCTAGCAGGAGGGAAAGATACTTTAACTTAAATACTTATGTTGGAAGAAATTCTCTGCTTGAGTTTAGAGGCATGTTGGGACAGAAGATGTTACAGCAGAAAGAATCGACCTGTTCAAATTTCCTCATTATGAAAGCAACTGCATTTTCTGTATTTAAACACCTTACTAGAAGAGAGTCACTAGCCTTTGCCCACTTTGTTTTTCTCATAATATCTCTGACGGGGAACTTCATCTCTGATCAAGCAGAGAGATAAACCTTCAATTAGACCTTCAGACAACCCCCTTGAGAAGAATTTACTGTAAGTATCTGTCAGATGCAACAGGGGTTGTGGCTGTGCCTAGGTCACGAGATGCCGAGCACATGCTGGACAAGTGGGTGCTGAGAAGGGATCAGAGAGTGAAATCCTCAAGGATGATTTTTGGTGTCCCCAGTGTTGAGCATGATGAGTCTTGGATCCATGGGACAAAGTTTGCTTTTTTGTAAGTGTCTTGACTAGAGTTTGACTATTGCAAATAGTATAAACAAAGATCCAGTTAGAAAATGGCAGCGCTATTTCTCCTTTAGAGGAGAACAGAAGAAAGGCTATTTCTCCTTTTGGAAACTCATTGCATGTACATTGTGCTCTTTCATCATGAATGACCTCTTTCTTTTTGGTTTTCACAGGAAAATGTACTTAAAAATCCTTTTTTTATCTTAAGCTGCACCAAAAGAAGCATGGCCAGCAGGTCGAGGGAGGTGATTCTGCCCCTCTACTCTGCTCGGGTGAGACCCCACCTGGAGCACTGTGTCCAGCTCTGGAACCCTCAGCACAAGAAAGACATGGACCTGTTGGAGCAGATCCAGAGTAGGCCACAAAAATGATCAGAGGGCTGGAGCACCTCCCCTATGAGGACAGTCTGAAAGTTGGGGTTGTTCAGCCTGGAGGAGAGAAGGCCTTACTGTGGATTTTCAGTACTTAAAGGGGGATTATAAGAAAGATGGAGACAAAGTTTTTAGCAGGGCCTGTTGCAATAAGAAAAATTAAACTAAAAGAAGGAAGATTCAGACTAAATGTAAGGAAGAAATTTTTCACAATGAGGGTGGTGAAGCACTGGCACAGGATACTCAGAGGGGTGGTAAATGCCCCATCCCTGGAAACATTCAAGGTCAGGTTGAATGGGGCTCTGAGCAACCTGATTTAGTTGAAGCTCATTGCAGGGAGTTGGACTAGATGACCTTTAAAGGTCCCTTCCAACCCAAACTATGATTTTCTTATTGGCCAAGAATGTCACCAGTTAGGTACATGTAAAGTGTTTCCTAACCAGCATTAGATGCCTTGTGAAAGCTTGAGTTCATTTAGCATGCAGATAGGAAACAGGTACCTTTTAAAATAAAAATGCGGAGAACAAACTTTTGTCTTCAAGCTTTAAAACTTGAAAGTTTTAACTTTGGTACCTCTTCCACCTGTGTAGCCTTCGGCAGAAGAGTGTCTCTAGACTGTTATGGTTAACATCCTGCCCTCCCAAGCTGGGAAGAGGGCAAACTTGAATGTTTTAAAGTAGCTTCACCAGGTTATGTTGTGTTTTAAGTCTTTTTTTTTTTTTTTTTTTTTTTATTTTAGTGTTTGGGCAGACAGAATCCTGTCTTGTAGTAGGAGGCTACACATTCTTTTAGTCTGCATTTCACATTAGCCATTCATTTACTGAATAAAGCATCTCCCTGGTAGGAATTCCCTCTTATATTTTCCTCTTTCTCACTTGCCCACTTTTCCAAAATGTAAAATAGAACATTTTACTTTTTTCCCTGAGGAATGTTTTTTTAGAGAACAAAATCCAAACCCATCCTCACCATAATTTTCTGAAGTTCATTTGAATGTGCAAATACTGCACATTCAAATGTACAAAAAATGTCCAAAATAACAGCTCCCATGGCAGCAAAAGGATTGAAGGTGATTCTGGAGTTGAGGGTGATATACTTCAGCTTTGGTTTAGAAGATTCTCTGTTGCCTCCTTTTTAGAGAAAATAAATTGCCAAGAAAGACAAAATCTATATGCTTTCAGTTTGATGACAAATGACAGCTAGGGATTCTGCTGCAGCTGAGATAGCAGGAGGAGAGAAAATTGAGCTGAGGACTCTTCTTTCTTGCTTAATACCTCATCTCCCTCTTCTCTCCCCCTAAATGCTTGTGGGCAGGGAAGGGTGAGAAAAGAAGACAAGGGAGACCATATTCTTCGTTACTGGTATAATTTCCTAAATTTACCATGATCAGTTAGGTCTCCCTTGAATGCATTATCACTATATTTGATTCTGTCAAGAATAATCAAAACAATTTGCAGTTCTACCTAAATGCTCATACGTTATTCTGTCTATGTTCTTCTTGCTTTGGAAGATAACATTTTTTTCTAGTCCCTGCAGAGCATTAGCAAATACAATGTTGTCTTTCTGATCTGAAAAGCAGCTGTGCAGCTGCCCCTTGCTGTTGCTGGTTCAGCCTGCTGTAGGATTCAGCAGAGGGACAGAACTGTCGCATCCATCCCTGGCGGGGGAAGGAATCCACATCTAGTCTCGGTCTCTGCCCGAGGCCAACTGTTGCCTTGTTAAGGGGGTATTTGTTAGAGCGTAGGTGCGGTGTATTGTAAGAGTACTATCAATAGATGTTAGTTTACGGTTGTATCAGGAGAAAACATAAGTGTTTTTTTTTTAAGTCTATAAACTATTTTTAAGCCCCAGAGGGCTTAAAAATAGAAAGGTTTTTGTTACAGAATTGAGGTAGGCGGTAAGCATACTTCGTGCATCAATTATCATGCAAAATGTAGTTTGAAGGTACATCAGGTACCTAGAAAATCAGAATCAAAAAAAGAAAATGATCAATGTTGCTTAACTGAAGAATCTCCTGTAAACCTTATCATTGGGGAGAATTTCCTTCCCTCCTACTGTGTGCACCTGTTTAAGGGAAACACGTGTCTCCTGAGTGCATTTGTATGGGATACAGCCTTGTGCCATCTGAAATAGATGTGGGTTTTGTGAACTATTGCATTGCTATAGGAAAAGGAGAGGAGGTTATTTCTGGATGCAGTACTTTTCTTATGTAGAAGTGTTCTCCTGAGCTTTGGTGGATTTGTCTGCTGCGTGTTCATCCCAGTGGAAATTGGTGATTAACATGCAGCAGCTAGTGACGAGGAGAAGTGGGAAAGAAGCTCATCTTTGGGTGTTTTCTATAAGAACTCTGATTTTGTGTGTACATGTACACTGAACTTCCAGAGGAATCAGGCTCGGGTTTTCAATCCCAGAACCACAGAACCAACACTGTGCAGGTAGAAAGGATCTGGCTGTTTTTACTAGTTATGTATTTGGTACAGCCTTTTTAATTTTTGGATAGTTTACTGGAGAAATGAATAGTTAGTTTTAATTAGTGTAGTGCTTGTACATAGTCTTACAGCAAATAATAAAGTATCTGTGTAGCTGTGAATGCTTTTATTTTATTTGTGACTGCCTTTCTGGAGAATTTCTTTAGAATTATGAAACGTATCAAAGAAAGAATTGAATTTACTTTTCTGTCAGCTGTCTTTGGCTGTGACTGAGAACAGAGCAAAAAGCTGGCTTAAAAACAAAACACTGACAGCCATTTCTTCCTATTCTTATCCAACTGATGATTCCTATCCAAACTAATCCTGATGAAATTCACCCAGTGCAAGTGTGGGGTCCTGCACCAAGGGAGGTATATCCCCGTGCACCATTACAGGTTAGGACTTGACCTGCTGGAAAGTAGCTCCATAGAGAGAGACTTTGGAGTCCACCAGGGCAACAAATTGACCATGAGCCAGCAGTGTGCTCTTGTGGCCAAGAAGGCCAATGGTCTTCTGGGGTCCATTAATAAGAGCATGGCTAGCAGGTCAAGGGAGATCATCCTTCCCCTCTAGTCTGCCTTGGTGAGGCCCCATCCGGAGGACTGTGTCCAGTTCTGGGCCCCCTGGTTTAAGAAGGACAGGGAACTGTTGGAAAGAGTCCAGCAGAGGGCTACTAAGATGATCAAGGGAATGGAGCACCTCTCTCATGAGGAAAGGTTGAGAGACCTGAGTCTGTTTAGCTTGGAGAAGACTGAGAAGGGATCTTATCAATGCTT
>JAOXJM010000052.1:46644712-46667177 GCA_026413425.1 Tringa solitaria
CAAGGTCAGGTTGAATGGGGCTCTGAGCAACCTGATCTAGTTGAAGATGTCCCTGCTCATTGCAGGGAAGTTGGACTAGATGACCTTTACAGGTCCCTTCCAACCCAAACTGTTCTATGAAAAAGAAACCTAAATTTTCATTTGGAAATGAGGGAGATAAGAAAGTTCTTTTTTTTAAACAGTAGAAGTTTTTGCCTTGAAAACAGCAATGAGCTCAGCCACGTAGCTCCATGTCCCCTGCTGAGTCATTGCTCTGTTTTGCAGAGCAAGCCCAGGGCTGGGGTGACCCAGTATTCCCCCTCTGTGCTCCTGCAAACCCACCTGGAAAAGAACTCTGTGCGCCATGCACTGCCAAGTTGCAGGTGGCAATTTTACTACATGCCTTTTTTAGAAGTAAAGAAATGTGAGGTTTCTACATTCAGCCAACATGCATGGCAATTCTCTTACTGTTTTGGCCATCAGGGATCTGGTCTTTGGACTGGAACCACCTTGATGTTTGATGGAGCCTGTCTACATTACAGGACTAAGCTGTTTATTTTCCATTTTACAGCTCCATGCTGCTTTTTCTTCCCCATGGCTGCCACTGGGAGCTGCAGCATTAGATGGGGAGAGTGTACCTTAGGCAAATTTACATTATAGATAAGGTGAAAAAGTCTTCAAGATAGAGTTAAACTTTCCCTCTTTAAGCTCATGAAGTTTGATCTTTATTTCATTGGTTTAAAATAAAGAGTGGATGGGGTTGGAAGGGAAGTTAAGGCAGGGGATTGGATTGATTTCCTGGGGGAAATTCAGTGCAATTAGTTCAGCTTCACTGATGGACCTAGCTATAAAGGGATAAATGGGAAGAGTTATGCTGAGACAAAGCCATGGAGCTCTACTTAGCAGTTTCCCTAGTTGTTTTTTGTCAGGAAATGCTGCAGCTTTTAAAACATAGTTTTCATGGGCTACTAGTAGTTTTCATGTAGCACAGATGTTTTTAGGCTTGTGCTAGTATAATATCTCAAGTAATTTTATATTAGGGTAAAGGAATCTACTGGTGAGGAGCAGAAGTCCTTGGATTGGGAAACGTAGAGATGAGCTAGATTCCTTCCCAGACCAACCCTCTGTCTCAATATGCTTTGGCTAACATCTTCTTGGTTATTAGTTTTCTACCTGTTGTAGAAGTAACAGCAAGTGGTGAACATCTGGTTGAAATACCAACATCCCTCTGCTCCAACATGGATTCAACTACTGATGTAAGGAAGCATTTCCCACACTCCCTTTTTCACTTAAGTTTTTTCTCTCTCTTCTCCAAATAAAACTATTTCTGAAAATAAATTTCCTAGGCATAGCTTTGTTTTAAGCAGAATTAGGACTGAAGCTCAGGGAGCTGGTGGCACTTTCTCAGAAGGAGTCCACACTTTTGCCAGCTTCTACTTCTTGGGGTGGCCAGAGAAAAACTTCTTCCCTTATGGCACATGACTCTGCTCCCACAAGGGCGTGCTTAGACATGCAAACAGGGAACTGTATACCTCACTGCTTTTAAGCCCAGGTTAATGTTGGATATAAAGGTTCAGATGAGGGAGCTGTTTAACGACCATTTTCTTTCTTTTAGTTTGTATAACTGTATGTAACTAAAAAAAATATATTGAAACGATATTGGTCAGGGAAATAAGGATGTGTTTCACTTTTCAGTGATATTTGTGTGAAGGATTCTGCCCCAGGAGGAGGATGGCACACTGGCACAGGCTTCTTGCAGAGGTCATGGGTCTCCATCCATGATATTTCAATTTGGCCAGACAAAACCATGGCTGACCTGAGCTATTGTTGTCAATCGTCAAGACATGTTTGCATGGGAGACCTCCAGAGTCCCTTCCCACCACACTGCTATGACACTGTTAATTGTATGATCTCCCGCATTAAAAAGCCTCAATTTCTTTTATGCAAGGGCATGCTCAAAGTCTTCACTTTCTCATTTTAGCCTTGAACAGTGGGAGTTTAGCTTGTACCTCCCCTACCTTGCTGGGGCTCTTCCCATTGAGTCAGCTCACCTGATGCTGTACAGGACATTGCCGTTTCTGGAGATCCTCAGAAGCTTGTTGTCTGTTGTAATCTCATGGAAATGGGCCCCTTTCTCATTAGCGAAGAACAAGTCAGGCTTCCAGATGGAGTCCAACATAGAGGGGTCCAGGTCCAGAGAGTCATCAGGGTATTCGTTGTACGCCAGCCGTGGGTCATTCCACTGCTGTCGCAGGAAGATGTTCACCCTGTAATCCTGCACGGTGTAAGAAGGGAGCAGAGAAACACAGTTAGTGCTCAAGGCAGGCTGAAACCACTGAGAACTGGGGAGCATGTTCTAAAATCATTCTCAAAACCAAGCCATGTCTAGGCCTATGTTCCCAAGCTATGGCAAGCTTTTTTGGCATTATTTCTCAAGGAACTGTTGTTATTTTTAGCTCACTAGCTTACAGCTATCTCACAGCACGAGCAGCTGCCTGTCCTTGCATCCCTCCATCACAGCAACTGTCAGCTGTGTGTGAAGTGTCGAGACCTCTAGTTTGAACCCCCAGGGCTGGAGAAATGATGTTCAGTTGTGGAGGTTGTAAGGGCTGGTGTCGGTGGGATGACTGTTGCGGAGGATTAAGGGGGAAAGGACATTGAAGCCAACTTCCTTTCAGTGTTGAATTATCCCGTATTGTGACTATCTATGGTTCCTCCAGACTTGTAAACAGAAAAGGCACAGTGAGACAGGCAGTCCATGGAAGGGATACTCCCTGTGTATCCGCTAATATATGGGTAACTCAGATGAACTGATGGTAACAGCTGTCCTTGATAGGAGTATGTGAACAAGGGAGGGATGTGCATGAATTCTGCTCTTCTAATCCTAAGTGAGTGTTCTGGGTTCCCCTTGCTCATGTCAAAATGCCAAAAATGCTACAGATTTTATAGGATTGCCATCTTCTTTAATTGAAGCTAGTCCCCCAGCACTGTGCATAATGGTATCTTCCTCATCGACGTATCTTACAGCTCCCCTGAGTTCCCCAGGCCAAGGCTGGCTGCTGAGGTCAAGCTCAGACCCTCTCCTGGACAATTAAAAGCAGTTTCTGTTCTCTCTGTCTGACTGATAGCTTCCCAGGGTGATCTGCATGCCCCTTTTCTGCTGAATTTCACATAAGAAAGTGAGCCAACAAATTGAAATGGAGAGAGGATGTGCCAGCTATCAGGAGAAGGATAAAAGCTCCATGTCCATAAATTAATTGACATTTTCTAAGTATAGAGGCAGACTGCAGCAGAAGAGCAGCACATAATAAACCAATTTCACTGCCCTGGCCCAAACGAATAGTTGCTATCATGATTAAGGGTTTCATCAGTGCCTTTCTAATACTAATGTACTTTGAAGACTTTTATTAAGAGACAGTTAATGGAGGGTGCTTGACATGCTTTCTGGTCTCTAATACCTGCTGCAGGTGCTGGGACCTTTCTTTCAGTGAGACTATTTGGCACATCTGAGGGGATCCCCCCGACAGCCATCAGGTCTGTTCTTTCCATCTGGAGAACACAAAGCTCTGGAGTTAAAAAGCACATGTGGAGTGGAATCCTTCTGATGTTGCTGCCTCAAGTGCTTGCTTGACTGTGAACCTACAGCCTCTTGTCCAAGAGGACATGACTTCAGTCACACAGGAGGCTTTGGAGAGGATTGTGTCTGGGTTGTTTTGGATGGGGCAGTTCATAGTCAAGCCCATGGTCTACAATCTGTTTCAAATCACTTAGTGCCATCTGCATCCTCGGGGCACAGAAGCTGCTAATGACATTAATGATTGTGACAACAGCAAATGGACCAAGGATTTGATGCTAAAAGGAGCACACTTCTCAACATGAAAAAGAGTTGCAGCACTATCTCCTTCCGCTGATATTCCAAATGTCACCTTCATAAGTCCTAGAGGGCCCCTCTGACTTAATTATTCATTTCTGTCGACCCTGTATAATGTGTCTTGAGAAAAAGTGAATAGCTGTGGACAGCTTGGACCCAGGGCCTTAGCACAGCAGGACTAGCCAACCACGCAAACCTGAAAAAGGAAAACAACCCCGAATCTCCACTTCCCATGGTACGCAGCAGCTTCCTGAACAACTTGTGTGCTTTCAGTTCTCCCTTTTCAGCGTGTAAAGATCTGCAGCCATTGCAGTCAAGGGAAATCAATGTCACTGACCTAACAGGTAGAAAGCAAAAGGTTGTTTTGCTTATTCAGCTACAAATAAACTGAATGTTAGCAGATCAGCTGCAGGTGGGGGCTTATGTCATGTACAACACGAATCAAACTCATGTTTGGAAGAAACTTCAGTGGTAGCTGCCCAGAAGTGTTCTCAGCCTGATGGAGTGTGGAAGGGGGGTGGAAATGGAGCCAATCTCCCTGCAACAGCTTATGTTGCTGTGGATAAGCTTTGTTGCTGGAGTAAATTCACTGCTTCAGCTCCAAAACTTCCCAGAAGGAAAGGAAAGGGTGAGAAAAGATGTGTAGTATGGTTTACATTGCCACCACAACAAGCGTAAGAGGCCATAGACAGAATGACTGCCATAGTCTTTGTCACCATGATGAGGGATCTTAATCACACACTTATGGGCCACATTCACTTCTCATAGTAGATGGCTGTGAGAAGGTGCCTCCTAAGTCATCTCCAGAGACCAAGTGTCCTGTACTCATGTCCTGTGTGGGAACAGTCCAGGAGCAAGTCGTGGATGTGTGGAGTGAGAGACTGCACTACCGCCATCCAGGGGATGGTCAGCACTGTGGTGAGTAACTCTGGAGTGTGCTATTCCTTGTACTCCTCCTTTGGAGACAAGTGTTTGCAACAGATATTTTTTGGTTTGGAATGTGGATACCTGAGCATTTATGCTGTGATATAAGAAAGGCAAGGCCAAAACATATGTGCACTGAATGCAATTATCTGGCTTTGCCATTTTATAGAATTAGGTTTTTTACCTATCTCTGTGTGTTTGTGTTTATTAAGATCTTCCTTTTCAGTGGGTTTATTCCACAGTCCTGGGAACAGTTGTTTCCTCCGAGGTGCCTTTTCCCTTATGATACACAGCTGCATTGCACTGCGGTACTGAAGGTGCTCAGCAGCCTTTTAGATTTCTTATGTCGAGGCTTGTTTGAACATAAATGTAAACTCAAGCACTGTGACTGCAAAGTGGACAACGACAGTGCCTGAGGAGCCAGCAGAAGGCACGGAGAGCAAATGGGGTATGTCCGGGGCTGTGACATAGCCTAAGATAAAGGTTACAGTACTCCGTACCAGCTAAAGGATCCTGAGTGTTGAAAGCTTTGTGCTTAGGCATTGGAGTCAAGCTGAGAGGTGATGAGCCGAACAACACTCATTTGTTGGCCACCTGGAGGTATACAGTGTTTCTCCTGGATGCTGTTGTCTGAGATCTTAATTAGCATCACCGAGACATCCACAGTTATTCTTAAATGATAGACAGAATGGACCAATTTCTGATGTGAACTTTCAAGAAGGAAAAAATGGTTTTACTGGGGCTGCAAACTCAGCAAAAAAATATCTCATTCTCGGTAGCCTTCTTATCACTGGAGATGCTCGTTTGTGTGCCAATCACATCCAAACATTGATTATCTTGTGCAGCCTGTTCTTCTGACTGGCTTGGGAGTGGAGAGCAGCAACTCTGTGTTGTGAAGGCATTCAGGAGCTTTGCAATTTGGCACAAAAGCATTTTACTCCCAAGGGGGAAATGACACAGGGCAGGAAGAAAATAACTGAAGTGATCAAAGTAGCTCAATTTGATAATGCTGAAATGAAATTCTGCTTAGTGGCCTTGCAAGGAGCCAAAGAAATGGAAGATCATTTCAGACTGTTCCTTCCCAAGGTACCACAGTCGTGGCATCTGATGATGAGTGAGATGATGGAAGTGGTGGCAGGCTGGAGGTAGTGCTGTGAAGAAGGGATGGAAGCTGTCAAGAAACTCAATAGGTATCAGCCCCTGACTCAGGGGTCCTGTCAGATCAGCCTCTGCACTGAACAGTTTTGGTGAGAAGCTTCACTTTGATAGATTTATACTTTGCTGATGGAAAAAACCCAGGGTAGAGACTGAAATCCCTCAGGAGGGTATTCTGTTATCCCACCTGGACTGCAGAGCACAAGGGATTTTATTGATATTGAGTTCATTCTCTAGAAAGGGAATGAACAAACGCTTTTAAGGCTACTTGCCCTGCAAAGGATCATTACAGCTGACTGATTGCAAAAAAATAAACACACTGTGAGTGGACCTTGGAAGGGTTAATAAGGGACCTTGTTACCTTGCCACAGCTGTAGCCAAGTAGCCAAATTGAAGCCTGGTGTGAAAGCCACAGCTAGGCTGAGGGGAGGAGGTGCTGCGAATAGTAGTTGTGTTGGAGGTGCTGCTGAGGAGGAGGTCTGCTGCTTGAGGAAGGTAGGCGTGTAGTGAGGGATGCGAGCAGTGTCCTGGTGTTTAATATGTGTGTTTTTTTTGTTCTGGAATTCAAAGCAGAAAGTTTTTCTAGGCCCCCTGCCACAAAAGGAGGGGAAAGCTTATTCCTCTGGGCCAAAGATGGGGCTGCTGGGAGTGGGGAGGGTAGGCTGTAGCCACTGTCCTGGAGTATTAATTTAGGAATTTAGTAGCGAGGACTTGTTTTTCAGCTTGTTTTTTTGTGTCCTTGTATTTGAGTTGCACAGTCCCATTTAATTTTTTTTTTTTTTTTTTTTTTATTCCCTCTTCTAATCAATGCAAAGACAAACTTCACTCACGGAGATGGCCAAAACACTGTAGGTCTAACGTTGAAACTGCAGTAGATTGTGAGGTGCTGTGAAAACCATTTCATTTTGTGTTGTGTGACTTGTTACTTGCTTATCATCTCTGTGGGACTGATGGCTGGTTTTAAGAATGACTGACTGCAGAAAATTGAGCTCAAGACCTAGCCTTTGCTACAGGCTTTGTACTTTGATACTTAAGTCTTTTGCTGACCTTGGGGTGAGCGGCCCCAGTATTAAATGTGACCCATACGCTTCATCAGTCGTATTTGCTATCTGCTGCAGTGGCCTGTGAGGCTGGAGTGAATTGCTCGGTCGGTTTTGCAGGATGGTTTGTTATCTCATTGGAAAGCTCGTATACAGATGTCTCTGAACAAGTATTTAACATTTGGACAGTTGCAGCCTCTGGCTTCTCCTGTCCTTAGGAGATGCTGAGAGACCAATTGTGGCTGTGCTGCAGCTGGCTGGAAGGTTATGTTTGGTTTGCTCTTTTCAGATGGCATAACTATGGCATGAAATCAACAGAAATGAATTTGCATATATACACTGTATCTAGAGAAGCCTGTGCTGGCTTTTTTGTGGTTTCCTTTTACGCTTTCCTGTTTGCTGCATGTGGGTCTTCTTTAAAACATGGGACTAGGAGCAGTCATCTTGAGCATTGAGCCTAGCTCCTGGCAACTCTAGGCGATGATATAAAAATAAATCCCTCATTCTCCATGTGACTTCACTGTATACCAAATGCTCCCCACTCCCTAAGTCAGTGAGAGATATGTAAGTCTGCAGCTTCCATTGGAAGAAAGATCAAGGGCGTTGCTTAATTCCAACGTTGCAGTTATAGCAGGAAATCTGTTAGATAAAATGCTTAGATAATCCTACCAGTTGTCCTGCACTACAAAGAAAAGCCAAATCTGGTGCAGTTTATTCACTGAAAACTGATACACTGTTCTCTAAGTGCTTGACTTCTGTTTCATTTTGAATAAAGAATTTGTAGCTTTGCTATAGGTTTCCTGCACTGGTATAGCAGGGGGAAGGTACTTATGCTTTTGAAGAACAAAAATGGATTTAACAGCTTGTGGTTGGGGGTTGTCTGGTGTTTTTAATAAAAATAAGTGGATAGAGTGGATGCATCTTGCATTTTTCCTGTGGAATCCCTTGCTGGTAGATGTGTTATTGCAGCAATGCTTTGAGATAGAAGGAGGCTGTCTACTTGTCTGGCTGTTGTAGTTGGTAATATCTTTCCCCTTGAAGTATTTATTGGGTTCACAAGGATGCGTTCCCAATCACAAGTTCCCTTGTCTTTATTGCTGACTGCAAGTGAGGCTGATGGATATAAGTGATGAGCCACAATCTAACATAACTGATTGGACATTTAACATAGATTTATGTGCACCACGAGAGGCTTTTCTGTTTGGTCTCCATTTCTGTAGGATGCTTAAAGAAGTTTACTTTCCTTGCTCTAAGTCAGCTCTGCTTTGGGGAATTCAGTTTGTTGCATGACTTTGTCTTCTATTTTTTTTTTAATTTTTTTCCTCTTCTCTCTATCCTTGCAACAGTTTTCAGATCTCCATGTCTTGACCATTTGCATCCAGTTTCTCTAATCCTCTGCATGATTTATGCTTATTTGTGAGATTCAGGCAGTGTAAACTTAAATGGTAGCAGTGGTATTTTCTGTAAAAACCACCAGCCCCACTATGGAGATAGTTTAGCACCTTCTCTAATTGCATGTAACCTGTGACTCTTCTCCTGCAGGTAGCACTGCAGTAGGAACCAAACGTGAGAAGATGTAGGTCTCAGAACCTGAACCTGGCCAGGCTTAAGATGCCTAATGATTGAGGTTTAAACTATAATGTTGTTCTTTCTCTTTTGGCCAGCGAAGCAGCTTGGGGAGTGTTACCATCATCAGTCACAGGGCTCAGTGATGGAATACTGCTTGCTTTATGGCAAAACATTGAATTGCCTCTCTTCACCCTGCAAGACTTCCCCTCTTGCCCATAGGTATTTGATCACTGGTTTTAATTCAAAGGAGTCAGGTTTGTCTCAAAATCCCTTCAGGACAGGATCTTCTGCCGCTCCCAGAAACTGTGGTGGGGAGTTGACATTGTCTATTTGACCTGCTGCGTCCTCAAACAGTGGGGAGAGACCAGCTTCTCTGCAGAGGAAATACCAGGTCAGCAAATCCCAAAGACTGCTCCAGCTTGCTGGGCTCTCATTTTTTAGATGTTTCAGTACCTGTGTTGCTTGTGTTCTCATCAGCGTTTACAAGCAGAATTGCTGTCCCCGAAGAAGTGCATTATATTAGGTTGTGTGTAATGCTGCGTCAGCCTGACATCTGGACTAGCTTGTCAGAGCTGGCTTGGGTATTTCTAGACAAAGCAATGTGCCTGGAGGGTGTTCTTGGGTTCCCATGGGAATTTTTTTTCTATGGAAGATAGGCTATGAAATGAGCGGCATCTGGAGAGGAGAGCAAGTCCCTGCAGCGTGTCTTGGAGGTGAACTGCATCTCTCTCATGGCAGTCTATGCTAATTTTATAGAGCACCCTGCTTACAGGGATCCTGTGGCATCTTGGCATGACTGCTCTGATGCATCTTTCAATGTAGGACAGACGGATTGAAAACCATGTCATTGTAATGTGCTCTATTCGCTGCACAGGGATCCCTTGTGGGCCTGCCCTCTCCCTTGCACTCTGTGGATTGACTCTGGCAGAGTGTAGGAACACAGTATTTATTGCCTGTAACACTAAAGGAAGCATCCAATAAAATAGTACATTAGAAACGGATACATATTTTGGGTCTACTTCTTTCTCTTTTGCTTTATATACAGATGAATCCATGAATACACACTTCCTCTCTGAACCCTGACAAATTCAGCAATCCAACTATGAAATGTGTTTCTTGGTGCTTGGACAGAGTAACAGGGTTTTTTTTCCTGCTACTGGAATTGAACTGCCCCCAACTCTAAACATTTCCAGAAGAATGGTATAAATAGTAGTGTCATAAGAGATTTATAACCCCAGGTATGTGGCTGTTGGTCTCCTCTGACAGTGGTGTGCGTTCTAAGTAACTTGTTAAAGTCAATGGGTGTGATCTATATGTAAAACCTATAAGATCCTGCCTGAACGTACAAAACGCCTGGAACTGGAGTCTTGTATTCTTCATTTCACATTTTTCTAGAGAAAGAATTACCAAGGAGTAATTAAACACCACATTTCTGGATTAGCTTTAATTAGCACAGAGGTAAGGCACCGTACCTCCGGAGCTTCCCTTTGCTGTTCACTGATTATGTCACAACCAATCTTTAATAGTTTTCAGATGGAGCAATTATCTCTTGTTCTAGCAATTCTCTGCTCCTAGTGTCTTGCCAGTTAGATTCAGCCTTTAGCTATGTTCACTAACTTTGTCTGAAGTGAGCCTTAACTTGCAAATATTGGTTTTGGATTTTTTTTTATTAAAAATTGTCTAACAAATATATCTCCAAGAAAATAATCATGTAATGATTCTGTTAATCTTTGGGAATCTGAAAGCAGATGTAGACTGAATTTGAGTCCAGTTGTTTTCTCCTCACTTAATGTTGATTCAAACTCCTGGATTTATATGCACTTAAACACAAAGTATCTGCAACTGTCTCTGAGTTTGGAGCCTCAGGCATGTCTTCAGAAAAGACTACTTGTTTCCTTTTCTGACCTTTATACTTTGTCTGTAGAGTGTTTTCATAGAGATGCAGATAGAGACTATGTGATCTTCAACTATGGGCTGTGCGAGTCTCATATGTTGACCATGAATTTACTCAAACCTGAGGTAAACCTTGGGAACACAGAGACAGTATTTTCCTCTGGCCACACTATAAAAAGGAGGGTGCTGCTGCATTTGCTGGGAGTGCAATGAGGCTGAGCCAGTAGCAGAGCAGCTGTGCTGTGATTTTTTTACTTACCATAGTCGTTTCTGCAATCGAACCAAAGCTGTTGATGAAAATGTTGCAGCTGACATTCACTGGTGGCCCTGCATGACAAATACAGATTGGAACAGCAGTTCACCGTGTGCTTATAAGACAAAGTGTTTCCACTCTGTAGTATTAAAACCTGTTGTGGGATCAGGGTGACTGAGGGGTGAGTGTGAGAATAAGGTCTGGTCTTGGTTCTGGTGCCAGTTTGACATCAGGCAAGGTTCTTGTTCCACTTCTGTTCCCAGGTTTGAGAGACTGTTTATATATCTCTTCTGTGAACAGTTTGATGAAAAGGAATAGATCACAGGCAGGACAGCTTTCTAGATATCTCTGCATTGCTCTGTGGGTGCTAAGCTCACCTTGAACATGATAGCAATGTATTCCAGGAAAGAGCTGAGAGACTATTGACAGGATCTCTTGTTTAGAGCTCTATACCTCTAAAATATTCATTTAAAACATCTGAATGTTTCTGAACTGGCACCATATGTTCCCTATGGAGCCAGTGCAGCAGAGTGTGCTGTAGGGATCAGGCTGAGCAAAGGAGCGAGTATCCCAGGTGATAAAGGTGGTGTCTGCTATGGGTCACAGCTGGACAGGAGACTTCAGGACTCTACCAGCAGAAATTCTCTGACTGTCCTGTCTCAGCAGAGGGTACTCCCAGGCTCTGGGCTGTGCCTCTCCTGGGCTTTATTTACTTTGAGACTGAAGATTTGCTTAACTTTTCTAATATGACTAAGGTTAAGGGGCCATGCAAGGAGGGAAGTGAAAATTAAGGGATGAAAAGATTGTGGTTAGAGGCCACGGAGGTCAGTCTGCTTGTGAGGTACAAGTGCCCAAGTGTATCAGTATGACTGGAAGTGCATCACAATATTCCCTGGCAAATCTGAGGTGGAAATGTTGCATTTGCACTGAGGGAGATGCCAAGAGCTGCAGTTCAGCACAAAGCAAAAAGCTGGAGAATGTTTTGGAACCAGAACCACATCTGGTTCCTGGCAAACCAGTGGTGTGGCCACGTAGAGTGAGAGGATTTCGGTAGAGCCTTAAGGGGAGGGGGAAAAGCAAAAGGGGTCTCTGCTCTGGGGGCTTCTAAAGGGCCTGCTACTGGTGCTGCCCATGTGTGGTGGGGAAAGGCAGCCCAGGCAGAGAGTGGAGGAACCTCCTCAGGAACTAAGGTGCTCCTTTAGCACAGGGGGAATTAATCTCGTATCATCCCTGTGACAGATGCTCTTGGGAAGGTAAAATCTGTCAAAGAGTGGATTTTTAGATTATTCCCCAATCCTTTATGGAGATAAGGATGGCGTCTGCATTTCAAACACTGTCTGATGGCTCAGCTTCACTCAGGGGGTGATGCTTGCCTGTTAAGGCCACATCTGCAGTTCTGGCAGCTGCTGCAAGATGAAATAATTGGGGTGGGGAGAGGAATGGCTTTAACGAGAGCCTTGTGCCTCTAATCAGTGCAAGCTTCCTCCTGTGTGGAAATTAATGGAATTTCCTGATTACTAAGTAACATTTGGAGCTTGGCTTACTCCTCTTCCCTTTCCTCCTCTCCTGCTTCAATCTCTTCTGAAACTTTGTGCCTGTCCTCTGTGGGAGTAGGATTGCAGCCACGTAACAGCAATGCTCTCTACGGCTGGGATCTCCTTGGTATGAGTCCCAGACAATCCAAGCAGGCTGCTGTCTAACCAGCTTCCAGACAGCCCTTTGCCAGCGCGGCAGCAGCTCACTTACTGTTCAGTCTGTGCCTTTCTTCCAGACTGTTAAACACAGGCACGGGCTAAAATGTCAAGTACAAAATGGTGTCTGTCTTTTTTTTGTTCTCCACCCACTTCACTAACTCCTCTTATCTAACAAGCTTGTGAAGTTTATCCAGCAGCTGAAAGCATGCATTTGATCATGTTTAGCACTTGTTTTATCCCTTTCCTAGTGCTTCTGTTGAGCTTGGGGGTAACAGTTTTCTTCTCTGGATCCATCTCGTGAACCACAGGGAAGGTCCATGTGCATGTGATTTCCCTTCCCAGAGGGCACAGCATAAGAAAAACACTGAGCTGCCCTCCTGGATGACTGCATGTGCTCATGCCTCTGACATGCATGGAGGGTTTTGGCCCTGCTCTTCCTCATCCTGTGCTGATGTGCTCTAGTGAAGCTGAGTCTGGGATGAGCTTGTCCCAGTATGAGTGAAGAAGACTCTCTCCTTGGGGCAGCCCAGCTCTTGCTGAGGAACTGTGCTCTTTCCACTGTGTCCAAGGGGAGTTGTGAGCAGTCTTAAGGATTTTTTTTTTTTCTTCTCTTTAGCTTGTATGAGATGCCAGAAACTTCCCTGCCTGCCACTGAAAAGTGCCACCTGTGCAGTGGGATGCAGCTGTGAGGGAATATAGTTCTCCAGCAGCAAGCTTAAGGGTGACATTGTCCCTTGTCCCCTGATGTGGATCCCTTGTCCCATGCCTACCAGGGCCACCTCTGTCTCTGTCTGGGTCACTAACTTCATCCTCCAACTTAAAGCAAAGCCCAAATGCTTATTCCTTGTTCTCAGAATGTGAATCCACAGCTAAGTCCAGACTTTACAGCACTTATAGAAAAGCTGCAATCTTCGTTTTGTTAATCTTCCCCTCCCCAAAAATCAATCTGATACGGATCTTTGGTGTTATTTTCATTTAGATCTAAGCCATTAAAATGCCCTTATGAGTTACTGCAGTTAATTCAAATGACATGCTTTGAGAGCTACAACCCCAAGCTCTGTAAAACACCTCCTATGCCTCCCATATAAATTGGAGCCTGATTTATGTGTGGGAGGCTAAGCCAGCAAAACTGCCCTGTGGGGAAGGTGTAGTTCATTGAAATAAAACTGAAATTAAATTATCTCAAATAAAAATGCAATACAGCTGCCTTCAGCAGGAAGATAATGTATACATTTCATTAAATATTAAAGTTTAATTTCTTTTGTGTGTATGCATAATTTAGTAGTAGGCAGGTTTATAGGGTGGCTTTTTTTAACTCTTTGTGATTTGGATAAAGACAGCATTGCTTTCTGTTGCCTCATTGATTACTAGGACATAAGCTTCCCATGTATCTTCGGGTTTAAAAGCCCAGACTAGAGCCTACTGCTTGAATTGGATGGCAGGTGCTGTCACCATGATTAATGGGTCCTGGGAATGTATGTTAGTGTTGCCAGTGACTCTTTGGGGTGAGGAGTAATTGGTGGTAGGAAACATAAGAAGTGAATGAAGTGAGCATTGAAGAGGCCTGGGTAGTGGCTGAGAGGGGGCAGGTCCCACTTTATCTCTAGGTGTGAGTCAAGGGCAAAGAGCTCAGTTAAAGAGAAAACAAACCAAAAATACTTCATAAAGCCTACCCTTGTTAGAAGAGGTGTTTTGAGGAGCAAAGGAAGAGGCTCTCTTGCCTCTTCCAAGGCCTGCTTCAACACTGGTTGGCTGCTGGTGAGTACAGAGTGAACTGGGGAAACTGGGTGTGAAATGCAGCTGTTGCAATGGAGCTGTGCCGGGCACTGGCTTGAGAGCCCCCCCCTATGATAAGGGACAGTGACGGATCAGAGCTGCCTCTGGCATCTCCCTGAATGGGCAGTGATTTAGGGGAAAAGTTGAAGTTTTTCTCCTCGCCTGCAAGAGGTTCAGCTCCCTGCTGGTCACCATTTGGTTTGGCAGGATCCTCAATGCCTATATTGAAGTGTTGCCTGCATGTAAAGTTGCTACAAGGCTGTTTCCATCCTGAGTGGAGATCAGATGCCTTTCCAGACATCTACAAGGCGTCCATGTGCCAAATCTCTCATTACCATACATATTTCATATGAATATAAAGTTTGTTCATATTCCATATGCAGTTAGGGAGGCATTCATGAGGGCTGCATGCATTTTTTCAGTCCCAAAATGACACAAAGCCACAAAAGCAGGGGGTTTGCCTACCTTTAAAATTTGGCCTGATCCTGGCATCGTATCCTGAAGTTCGCCCCATCAGCTTATCCAAGAAATCGGAAGGAGACATGGGTTTGGGTGCAGATCGTGCTGCTGCTTCAGCTTCTTTGGAGGCTGCCAGGCTGTTTGAGTAGAAAGAAAGAGGAGATTTTAGAGTTTGTCCCATACTGGGGAGTGCTTGGGGTCCAGAAACCGAGCAGTCAGCATCTCATTCCCGCTGTGAGACAGGATGGGTACCCATGTGAATTCCTAATGAGGCTGGTCTCTGCTAATTTGTTTGCCCAGCCCAAACATCTCTGAATACAGAATCCCAGCTGCCACCAAAGTAGAAGAGAGATGATGAGTGGAGAAAATCCTTTTGTGAGTTTAGGTATAGCTCCTTGGCATGCCACTAAATTACAAATGTGAACTCTGGCACTGAGCTCCACAGGAAAAATACACTCTGAGATTAGCCTTGGGCAGCAATTACTGCTTAATTACATGGCAAATAGCAAGGAGCATATTTGGTACTCTGACAGTCTAATTTACCAAAAGGCAGGTAGGATCAGAGCAATCTGGAATTTGAGGCTTAAATGAGTGTCATGTGATTGTATAGCTTCTGCAGAGCCTTCGGGACTGTAGGGGATAGATGTCTTTTTGCTTTTCGCTTGCCGGTCGGTCCAGCATTTGCTGTTGGTACCTGCAATGCAGGGGTCTGAGTTCAATACAGCAACACCATCTCCAGATGGGGAGGTGTCTGGAGTGTGGTCCTCAAATTATACTTGTGTTGGACTGAGGATGAAAGGAAATGAAATCTTTTGGGGACCTGTATGGCCTCTGGGGCAGAAATTGGTAATTTCACTCTAAGACAAATATCGAAGGCTGGCAATGTGCCTTCTGACTCCATGGGAGTCTGCAAGATCTGCAGGGTGATGATTTGGGCTCAGGAGCTCTCTGTTTTTGCCATCTACACAGGAGCAAATGACCTCTGGAACTAGGTGCTCATTCTCAACTTTACAGGAAGGTTTGATATCCAAGACAGGAATAGACACTATTCAGTTCCTTCCCTATGGTTATATGGCTTCTGCTCAAACGCAGATCTGTTCCCAAGCTGAAAGTGTGGTGTAAAATTGTCTAGATGAGCAAAATAAAACAAACAAACAAAACCCACCAAAAAACAAGCAAAACCAAATCCGTAGATGACATGCAATGTGGTTGGGGCAAGAACGGTCTCTGCCTGTGGGTTCAGATGCCTGATGCTGGTTGAAGCCTACAGGCAGTATTTAAATGCAAATGTATAATAAGCCAAAGAAAGCTGCTCAGGAGGAAGTTTGGCTCATTCCTTCACCCTTTGCAAACCTCCTGAATTTTTTTTTTAAAGTACAAAGGCTGTGTGGGAAACTATGAGAAGCCACTGTGGCTGAGCAGCTGAGAGGCCTAAGCATGTTTACAAGAGGTACAAGGTATTTAGCTACACATGTTTTTGCAAATGACAACATTAATTCATAGAATCATGTAATGGTTTGGGTTGGAAGGGGCCTTAAAGCCCAAAATCTTATGTTGATAAGAGCATTTTGAACCACGAAGTTTAAAAATAGGTAGGATTCAAAAGGGCTAGGGTGCCATAATTTCAAAATTGGGAGCCTGCAGTAACCTGTATTTGCATTGACTCTCTTCTCCAGTGTTAGCAGTGATGACTTGCCAAGCCTTGGTTCTCAGTCCTGTATACCCACAACTGCAGTCTGGCTTCTTTTGCAAGCTGCAATTATATTAGGGTTCTCGATTGCTAGGTTTTTAACATAAAAATGGTTGAGTTTCTGCAATAAAGAGGGGAGAGAAGTTCCAGATCGCTTCCAGTGAGAGTCTAAAACTAGAATTTCGTCCACCCTTTATATATTCACAAGTCATTCCCACACTGGACGTTATCTGAACTGATGCACACTCGTGCTTGGAGATGATCTGTCAAGGTATGGATTTAGCTTTTACTATATCCATGTGCCACTTCTCTTGTCCCCATCTCTGCTCTGTGAAACAGTGCAAAGCCCAACCAGTGTGGGGAGTAGATGGGTTTGTGGAATGGGTGATGTTTTCCTTCTAATAAATAAATACATAAAAAACAACAGGGTGCAATTGATTTGCAAACTCAGAGGAAGAAAGCTGGGAGTGGGAGGACAATCAATACTGGGCTCGGCTACTGCATTCCAATAGAGTGTCTGTATGGCAATGAGTCTAGAGAAAAGATTTCAATTAAGCAGCAAATGACTTGGTAACGAAAGACTCCTGCCACTTCAGCAGCAAGATGCCAGATAGTGCAATACACTGATTTCTTCTCATTAACTGTAGACTGGAGGAAGTACTTGGAAGTGGAAAAGTGGGGGGCTCTCAGAAGGAAGAGGCAATACAAATCTAATAAGCTTTAAGAGCAAAACGATAATTAGGAAATGTAGTTCCTCTGGCATTAATTTCAAAAAATGAGGTGAAAAAGCATAGAAATCGGTGTTCAGCTTTCCTGTAAATTCAGTGCAAAAGCCCATGCTGAGTATCTTTGTTCCAATGAATGAGTCTGCAGATATTTCTTGTGTGCTGTTTTTTGCTTCTTAATGCTTCAAAGTTGCAAGTAAATGAATTTAATGGGATCAGTTCCTATGTGGAAGTACATATCTAATACAAATGATTCCCACAAGTATCTGGGAGAGGACCACCCTCCCACAGCCCCACCCACTGCTATTTGTAGCTTCATGCCCATCCCTATGAGTTTCTGTGAACACCTTTGAGGATGTGATGAAACTGTTAAACACGGTTTCATGCCTCCTGATATGTTTGAGGAGCTCTGTTAGGCTGCTATTTGTTGTTACCCAGATGACCTAGGAATTATGAGTTTCAATTTTCTTCCAGGTTTCTATTTGGTTGCCGAACGTCCTTCTAAAACTAGCTGGTAACAACTTTCCCTCTAGACTTGGCAAGAAGGCAGGGAATGAGGGAATAGCAAAGCCTTTCCAGCAGCAGGCTCTGTGGGCAGCAGGAAGATGTGTCTACTCTCTAGCGCAGAAGTAATAGTAGAAAACAGCACTGAGATGCTGACCCACCTCACCATCCTTTGGAGGGGTGGATTGTGTCTAACACAGCCCTGAAATGTTCACTCTGGCTGTGACAACTGAGCTTTGCGAAGGCAGTTTAACTCAGACAACATCCAAAAAAGCTATCAGTTTCTGCTCTCTTCCATGTCTTGGCCAGTGCTGTATCCTGCATTGGGAGCTTTCGGGTATTTTCTCCAGCCCTTAGTTCCTGCACAAGAACCCTCGAAGGTCCTGTACAACTCTTCATTTCCTGGCCCAGCAGAGACAAGGAGAGGGACGTTGCCAAGTGGTTTGAAAATTACTGATGGATGATGGAAGACAACTGGAAATTTAGGGGGGGTTGTTGTGTTCCTCAGAGAGAAAATTTATTCTCCAAATAAACAAAATGAAGGAAAACATGTAACAAACCACGGAGGATGTAGTTTGCATTGTTGCAAGACTATTGTCTGAGCTGAGAGCACTTGGTGCATTTTAATAGCAGCAAGACAGTGGCTTATCTTATTTACACTGGTGTAATCCCTAGTGGATCTGGCTGAGAAAGTGCCATCAGGCAATCATCACAGCAATAACAATGGAAAGGATTTCTTCAAAGGGTCGATGAACTAGCATAATCTTTTGTGACATTAATGCTGGCATGTAAGCAGACACCACCAAGCCCCGAGGAGGTCCAGCGTGCCAGCAGACATGTGAAGGAAAAAGCTGGTGGAGATGAACAGCTGAGCTGCCCAAGATACCTAAGAAATGCATTCTTTAAAATGGAGCAGTCAAGCCTTGCAGGACACCTATTACTGGTTTCTCCCAGCCTATACAAGCACTGTTTGCCCTGTCTGCATTACTTTGTTTCAGCTAAACAGATGATATATTCTCATAAAAAGTTATTTGGTTTAGAAAGTGGCTCTTCTGCAGTCTGGACGTGTCAATTTGCTGGATTCCTAGCTCCCCAGTTGGCCGTTTCCTCCTCCTCCCAACATTTGCATGGCCCTTGTGCAATATTTTTGTGCTCTGCTTTTTTTTTCTTTTTGGCTGTGCTCGTGGTTGTCCATCTAATTAAATCCAACATCACAAAGTGCCCTGTTCTGCTTGAATGCTGATACTGAGAACTATAATAGTTTTTTTTCTTTGTGAAGAGGAGAGACGGAGGAATTTAATTAGCACTGGGCCTCTATTCCCCTGTCAAATAATTTAATTGTTAATCATTAATTCTGAGGATAAAAAAATAATGTCTGGCAGCAGAAGCACAAACTGTTGCAAAACAAGTGTTTGTGGAGGAAATGTATCTCTGCAGAGTGTGGAAGGCCCAGGTCCCTGTGAAGGTAAACTGGTGCAACACCAGTGGCTTGAGAGAACAGCACTGGATTTATTCCTCTGGTTGAGCTCTGTGTGGGCTGGGGAAACAGAAGATACCTGATTATTTACCCCAGTTCAGTGCTGCTCAGCAAAGGTTTCTGAAGTGATGTCTTTAGTTCTTGGAGCACAACACAAGCCAGAAAGCTTGGCAGGGAGGTGTTGGGAGTAGTGTTCAGGTGAGCTGACTCACACGTTTGTCCTTCAAATGTGATCTTTTCTGTAAGTAGGTATCCTGGGGAGAGGAATATCCACCAGGTCTTTGAGGCAGGTTGAGGTGACCAGTAGAACAGTTTCCCCCACTACCTTCAAAGCCAAGTTAGAGCACTGTGGGGTCTTGGGGACACAAGAGAAATCATCAGCTTAGTTTATCGACTCCAGAAGGCTCCTAGAGCCGTAGTGACAGAGTGAACATCAGACGGTTGGGCACAGAAAGGCATTGTATTGTCCACGATTAACTAGTGTTACCCATCGCAAGTCTCCCTCTGCTCTTCCCGAACCATCTCCCTGGTCTCTAAGACTGTCCCTTTTGGGCAGAGAGGCCCCTGAGAAGACACTGGAGCTCAGCAGAACCCAGCCTGTATTCAGCCTCTGCTGATGCTGGGGCTGCCCGTCTCCCTCTTGTCTTTGGCAGCCAGAGGGAGGGAGGATAGATGAGAGATTTTTCCTGGTGAAAAGGAAAAGGGGCAGCCCTACACTCTGTACCCAGACCATTATTTCTGACTGCACATCAACATGTTATCTTGAGGGAAATGCTGCCAGACGCTGGCTGGGGAAGGCTTGGCAGAGGCTGCAAGCAGCCCTTTTTTTTTTTTTTTTTTTTTTTAAGGATTAGATTTACTATCAAAATGAATAGCACAATCAATATTGATATGCAATTCAATTAAAAAGGATGAAACTCATTGCCTGCGTGTTTTTGTCTGTCATGTTGTCTGAATGCCTGGCCTACAGCAGTAGAGGTGGACAGGATAAAAGGAGAGTAAAGGTGTGTGGGGAGAAGAGAGCACCGATGCCGTGGTTTTGGCCTGGCAAGGTGCAGAGTAGAAGGAGCTCTGGGTGTTACAGATGTGCTGGTTACGATCCATGTGATCACATTCAAGTGCTGGTGATTACAGCCCATGCAGTGAGGACGTGGGCTGTGCTAAAGGGGTGAATTTGTAAAGTTAATTTTCAGAGGTGAGGAGGAAATTTGGACTTGGTGGTTTCCTCAATTCGGCCGAGAGCTTACATAACAGAAGTGTGGAGCAGACATGGATGTCGGGCCAGGATATGAAAACAGTTGAATACAGTGAGACTGGTGAAATGTGGAATTTGAGAACCTGTGAGAAAGGGGATTTTACTCTGAGATAGAAACTGGCAGTAAACTGTTATTTATCCTTATTCACTGGGGAGGAGGGGACTGGAAAAGAAAAAGTAGGCTTGCAAATTGTTGCCATCTCTGTCCTGGATGGTTGTGAGCTGTTTAAAACCAATTCTAGCTCTTGCACCAGAAGTAACTGCATTGCAGTTGTCGCAGGATGTAATCAGTTAAACTTTTAACTCGGTGAATCCCAAAACACTCTCAGAGATCCTGCACAACCCATTTCCACTGGTCCCTGTGGCTGTATGGGAGGAGAGGAGCTCCTCTCCATGGGCCTGAGAGAATTAACCCTCTGTGATCATTCCCATCCAGGGAAAGCTGCAACAACTCGACTGGAGTGAGAAAAAGCTTTTCTTCAGAGTGCAGCATTCTGATGTCTCTGTCCACTGCTACCTTCCTGCAGCCCATGGCCCTTACCCCATATGGCAAAACGCTCTGTCTAGATCTATAAAACATTCTAATTACACTGATTAACTCTATGGAAAGACACCAGCACTTGGACCAATTGCTGATGCTGCCTGGACAGAGCAATAAGAGAATAATAAATGACTAGACAATCAGCTGCGGGGGAGAAATCTGCATGTTGTATATAGTTGAGATGGGAAGAGCACAGGGAGAGCAACGATTTGCATGGGAATAGGTGCTCAGTTGCGTGTGAAGTCCCTCCTTTTACAATAACTGCTGTTCAAACTCTCGTATGTTGCATGGTCACTCTTGCTTATCACATCTTAAAAAAAAAAAACCAACCAGTGTGTGTTAAACCTGGTTTTGAGCCACAGACATTCTCTCTAGTGACATTCTCAACTAATCCCTCTTCTAGAAGCATCTACAGGTCTTGAAGCACAAGAAGTGACTTTCTGGAGATATGTGATCCTAAGCTACTGAGACAGGTTTGAGAACATAACTCAAATATTTGAGAAGCACAAGTCAATGCTCAGGTTTTAATCACTAGTGAAATAAACCCAGCAAGCACCAGCATTGTCTCTTACATATACTGAAGAGTCTTAAAAAAAGTTATAATTGCATTTTTCATTGAAAAAACAAAGGGGGAAAACATCCTTGCAAAGACAAAAGCATGTGTCTAGCTTCACACACTGAATATTCCCTTTAAAGTCAGGGGGTCTAGTTAGATATTTAAAGTTATGCATAAACAGCCTTCCTGAATACAGCAAGTAAAGGGAGAAAATGTCTTTACGAGAAGAGGCTTCATATTCTAGGTAACAATATGCTCTTTATTGATGTGCTCTTGATTTAGTGTTTGGATGGAGAACTGCGGTGGGAACCTCAATTGACGTCAGAAGATTTTAGATCACAGACCAGACAAGTGTCAGAGAATTACGAGAAATTGTGGATGCTCTTCTATCTATAGCTCTGCAGTCGCGCTATCAGCCGTGTTTTCATCAGTTCAAATAGCTTGCTACGGCAGCTTTTTAAAAATTAGTTTTAGTTTAAGGATTTATGCTGCTTGTTAAGATTGGATAAGAATATTATAACTGCTTTTTTCTTTTTTCTTTTTTTTTTTTTTTTGATAAATCAGAGGTGGTATGAATAGGATTCTTTTAAAAAGAGATACAATGTGTGGTGCAGAGTGGTTGTGGGTTCTATCTTCTGAAACTTTTTGCTACAGATCCTTTGGAAAGGCCTCCTGAGCTAACGCATGTAACCTACCTACAAAACTGTGGCTCCCATAGTAAAGCTGGTGGTCTCTGATATTTGTTTTGTACTGTGTGAAATAAGAGAGCTCATTTTGATATTTTTCTGATAGAATTAGTTGTTATTGCAACGCTAATACACTGCAGGAGATGAATGTTCCTTCTGTGCTGTCTATGATTCTTGGTGTAATTTATCAGTTTATTCATGGACTACACTGAAATATAACTTCTGGAATGAATGGCTAAGCTCTGGGTCCCCTGCCCAGGAGGGCTCTTCTCCTCCCCACCCTGGCTGCCCTCTGGCTTTGGTCTTTTCAGCTCCCTGACAAAAAATCCCATCTTTTCAACCCTGGCAGTGCTGCAGGGCCCATGTTGGTGCAGGAGAACAGGTTGTGTTTGCTGGGGCTTGTACTTTGTCAGTCATG
>JAOXJM010000052.1:46686043-46701958 GCA_026413425.1 Tringa solitaria
ACCATGACGTGCTGTGGAAACCTGGCATAACATTATAGCACCCAAACTCTTGATAACATGGTATGTAGTCTATACATATCATCACCCTACATGCAATGTGATACGTAGCCCAGAGAGAAATTCTGTATGTGGAAACATTCCCACAGGTTTGATAGAAACTTCTGCTTCTAACTGTCCACCAAAAATGGGTGGCTGTTTCCTCCTTTCCAGAAAGGTGTTTTATTGTGCTTCCAAGCTGTCCACTGGAGTCTCTTGCAGGGGAAGTGCTTGCACATCTGGGCTGTGTCATGCGTCCCATCTCAAGAATCTGCATATTCATTCCTAGAGGTACTCAAGAACTTCCCAAGCTTCCTTCTCCCATGTAAAAGTGCCATCCATCTCTTCAGAAGACTTTTATTGCTTCTGGACTTTTAAATTAGAAATCACTTCGATTCTAAAGTCTGTGGCTGTTAGATTGCAGCTGCCCTACTTGTTGAGTTCCTCTGGACAACTACTGGGGTAAAGAACTGGCACTGAAATTTGAACCACTTCATGGCTTCCAGAAGTGAGCTGTGACAGTACGTACTTTATCTTTAACCCACACATACATAGTCTTCATATCCTGGAGCTGGGCTGCTTCTCTTTTAACTGATATTCTGGGCAAATCCAGGGAATCCTAGAAAAGTCTCTTGGAAGTCTCAGCATTCTAGAAAGCCCCAGAATTCTTAAATGTGACATCTTGAAGGGTGTGCAGGAATGATTACATCTGGGTGTGTCTTTGTCCTAAGATTGTGCCCAAGCAGTTGTCTAATTACTATTGAGTAGAAATTTGGGAGAAATTCTATGAGGATGTGGGAACCAAGGCTTTCAAAAGGCTCATAACTTGGCTGAAATTGAACATATCTCCCTGGGAAGTGTAAGGGGCACATCCTCCAATCCTACTGAATCTAAATCTTTGTTCAGAATTGCTGGGAACAGGTTAGTGCATATATAAATTATACAGAGGGATGTTTTTTTAGCATTGGTAAAACAATGTATTTTCCTCAAGAAGTCTGCACTATTTTGGTGGGAAAACTAAAGAAAAAAACAGTCTAGAAAACACCATACCAGCAGAAGGTGGTCAAAGTAATAAACAAATAAAATGGCGTTATGATGGACTTCAGGCAGTGTGAAGTCCAGGCTCTGCTCCTGGCACTGGGTAATATGATGTAGTGTCTTGTAAATTCTGGTTAACGCTACATCAGCTATCTATGGAGGAGGGTGTGTCTATGCTCCTGGATAAAACCAGAGACCTCTGGGACCTTGTCTGTTAAACAGTTTGTTGGTCCAATAAAATGGCTCACGTGGCAGAGCTGTAGATTAGAAATCAATACAGCTGCACTTTCCTTGTCCTAGCAGAAGAAGGGAAAGCTCCTGGGACTGATTAAGTTCTCTCTGCTGAAAAGCTGCTGCATCCCAAAAAGTTTTAAATAAATGCCACATGTATAAAGATAGTTCTCCATTTAATTCAGATTTTATAAGAGGCTTATTGTACACTAAATAAATGCATCTTGATTACAAATAGCTTAATAACTGTAAACATGTATCTTATTTCATAGATTTAAAATCTCATTATAGTACGTTTTTTAACTAGTTTTAACTAGAGCTGTCATAGTGAATTGTCATTGGCCGGATTTTCTCTGTGGTGCTGTGAGAGTCTAAATTCAGTTAGCCTTTTACCATCACAGCCCCGGAAATAGCCATTTACCTGTGGTGCCTTTTAATGAACCAGATAATGTAGGTGCTCCTTTTAATTTGGGGCTTGACAGCCTTAAAACTGTTTTGATTTCTGTCCAAAGCCCTCAATTACACCAGCTGGTCAGACTCTCCCTTGGGGCTGGTGCTTTTAGGAAGGAGAATCTCAACTGTCTCCTAGTTGTCTCTGGGAAAGCACAAATGATTTGGGTGTGGGGTATATCTGACAGATTATTAAATTTGTACATGGCTGAAAATTTTGGTGGTGAATTGGGGTTTATAATAGTGAGAGAAATTCTTGTTTTTTGGACTTGTGGCACCTCTGGATGCTACTGTTAATGAGGAGTCAGAGCAAGGACTTGGAGAAGTTTGGCTGTGGTGGTGCATGGGTTTTTGTGTGGTGGTATGTGTGCTGCTGATGGTAGTGTGGGTACTTTCTGCCAGCCCTTGTGATGCTGAATGCAGGTGACGTGTCTGATGAGTCAGGTCTGTCCCTAAATGCCCCTTAAGAATCCAGGGCTAAAATATCACAGAGGACATAGCTGGGAAGTGAACTAGAGCTGCCTCAGGGCCAACATGTGTGTTTCTTCCAGTTTGGTTCTTGGGATAGAAAAGGATTATGCAAATGGAATGCACGTGTATCCCCACACTTGCCTGTCTCTTTGCTCTAATATTTTATGTGCACATATTTCTCACTGAGAAATAACATTCTCACCCAACCCCTCTCTACATCCCCCCAAAAGAAATGGAGAGAAAGTCTGTTGATTTATGCTGGCCAGTAAATTACTTAAGTAAAACTTTACATGTGACTTGTGCAATTCCCTATTACCATTCCCTGCAGAAGGAAGGAGAAAAGGGGAACCTGCCTTGTTGGTAAGATGGGAGTTAATAATCAGTTTAATTCACAATCTCCAGCTCTTCAAAGGAGTTGCTAATAAGTGTTTGTCTTCTCTTTCCCTCCCACTCCTTTTCCCTAGGAGCTAGTGAGAGACACAGACAGCACTGATAACAGAAGCAAAATTGTAAAGGAGAGAGGAAATCCCCAGTGAAAACTCTTTAATCTGCTTCTGGAAAGGGCAATTTGTGCTAATAGAACAAAACTGTAACATTTAATATTAATTATAGGGATTTGGGGAGGAGCATGTGAAGGATGGAGGCAGAGAATAGACGGAGGGAAGGAGAGATCTGATTGCAGCAGTTTCTTGCTGCAGTAGGAGTAGAGCAGCCAGATGAGCCCTGTCTCTTTGGTCAGCGAGGGCAATTTTATCCAGAGCTCGTACAAGTTGAATTCTGGAGGCAGACAAGCTTCACGTGTTGCAGACAGAGCCAATTTCTCTGTGTATTCCTGATGGGGATGTCAGAGATTGCTGAGTTCAGTCAATAAATAATAGACTGTGTAAAAGATGAGGAAAAGTTTGTGGATTGGATTTTGTGGTATGGAAGTCCCTCTTTACTTGGGCTCTAGTGTATCTCAACACAACCCTAAGCACATTGGGAGCACTGTAGTGAGTCCAGCTTTAGCCTAGACTTCTGTCTCAAACAGGTGGCAATAGTGGATACTGAGGGAGGGCAAGAAATTCAAGGTACTGCCTGACACAGGATTTCTGAAGAAACATATGTGAGAAGCCAAAGGGTGTAAGGCAGAAATCCCAGTGCTCAGAAGGATACCTGCTGCTGTCCCTTGGCCCCCTTTGTTGTGCTGCTAACTACTGCTTTTCGTTTGCACCAACACTTTGAACTGGGAAGCATCAATTTGCAGCTGTTACTGCTTCTCTTTTTGGTCCTGTTTGTTCTTTGTCAGAGCCTTTTGTCTATTTGAATGCTTCCAAAAATCCGAATTGCATTTAGGCCCAATTCCCATACAAACACATCAAGGTGGATTTAATAACTACCAGCCATTCAAGTCTTTGCATGACAGTTGAAGTTTTTGTTGCCTTATGGTCAACAGGGGATGTTCAATCAGTGTCCCCTGGGGCGAGATGAGCACACAGAACCTCACTGACCACTAGATGAGAAAAGGAAAGGTGGAATGAAGAGAGTCAGCTGGCTTATCCAGATGACCAAACACCCAGGGAACCTGACATTGCATGCTAGCTGCCTCTAGATGTCCAAAAGAATGTAAATGGTGGGGACAAAACTAGGTTTAAGAGTGCGTGTGAAGTTTAGGCTACATCACCATGTCCTTCTGAGTGGAAACAGTCTTCTTCAGCACATTACTACCTCAGGGTTTCAATAGGCTATTTGATAATGTTAGCCAAACACTCTGCTTTCAGTTCTGATATGAAAATGGAGCGCTGAGGGGGAAAAATGCTCTGGCCCAACATATTCAATACCCTGTGGTTTTTCCTTTGAGTTTGGATCCCTTGGTGGCATCAGCTCATGCCTACCACAGAAAGCTTGTTTCTGTTGCAGTGCAGACATTCTCTTCTTTGATATAACTTATCCCATTGTGAAAAAGATGATTTTTTTAATTATTTTTTTTTTCATTTAGTAATCTAATACACCACCTAATACAAGACCTAATATTTGGTTCCAAGGCCAATCTGTGTGGCTTGTGGGCCCAATGTCAAGCAAAGGGTTGGTGTAGCCAGATGAACTAGGCTGGTAAAAAGCATCACAGGCACAGAGCAAAGGAGGAGGAATCTGCCTGAGTGTAGCAGTGTCTTGTCTCATGCTCATCTTTTGCACGCTTGAATTAATGCAACCCTATCAGTTTCAGCTCTTGCTTCTGCTCCTCATGTGAACACTGCATTTGGATCCCATTTCTTTTCTCCAAAGTGTGATAAAATTATGATAGGAGATTTAATTTCCAGAAAGGGACACCCAAGTAAGCAGCAGAATGCCAGCTGTTCAATAGATTAATGTGGGAAGGTTTCCTATCAGATGTTCAGAGTCTCTATTACAGATAAGCAATTTTTCTTTAAAAAAAATAAAAATACATATAAATATCTCTCTGCCGATGAAGTATTTTGGTGATGTTCCATTATAAGCAGGATGAACATGAGCTGGATTTCATCTGACCTTTAAATTGCCTCCATTTTATCAGCAGCTCTTTAGGGAACGGAATTCCTACTTGGAATTAATGGACTCCTTCATTGCAGAAAACTGACAGAAGCCCATGCATAGCCCAGCCAGAGCATGTTTTTCCAGAAGAGATCATGTCTGGAGCAGAGGAGGACACTGGCATGTAGGAAGTGTGCTTAGTAGGATTGGTTTTGCCTTGATTTTATCTGTATTCTTTATAGAAGAAAGTTCATCACAGGTAAACAGTGACAGAGACATAAAATCCTTATGTTTTCTTCTGTCTGTTCTGCAGATCTGTGGGGGCAGGAGATGGACTATCTCCTTAGCATCCAAGAATGAACAAAACCAGCTTCTAAAAATCTGGAGGTAGAAATCAAATAACTAGGTGTGTGAAGAGATTGGGTCTGGGGACTGGTAGGAAATGACACTAGCGGGTTTTGTTTTCTGTGGTGGCTCATGCTGACTGACTTAGGTTATACCCTACCAAGGCTGACTTCTGCAATAAGAGCGGTTGGATGTGGGAGGAGAGGCAAGCAGCCAAGTGTAGCCCTTGCAGTGAAGTGATTTCCTGGAGAGGAGCGTGTGGGGTGTACAGGCTCTCTTTCTCTCAATCTTTGATCTACCACCTTGTTGTCACCATTTCTGGGGCATAAACAGCCCCCAGGATATATTAAGGCTTTGCCACTGCCCTCATACAGCAGTTCAGATCCAAGCCGTGGTGGCAAATACAAATTTTAATTTCACAGAGTGTGTCCAGGGGATGAAATGATGCAGAAGATCAAACCTGTTTGTCTGGCCACAGTGGAGCTGAGGATACATTCTGTGCTTGTGCCAGTCCTAAATTTCAGTGGTCTCTCATAAGGGACATTTCTTGGGATCTGTGTGATATAAAAAGGGTGTGAGAGGCTGGTATGAGTTTTGAGCAGAAAGTTGTTTCATATTTAGTTGAATGCTCTTCCTGACTGGCCTTTTGTTTTGTGATTAATCACTGGTGTGTGCATGGAGAAATGTTTTTTTATCTAGACTGATTCATCATATCAGTTCCTGGCAGCCTCATCTATGCAAAAGTTAAACTTTTGAAAAAAATTATACTATCAGGAAACTCCAGAGTGAATCATGGTTGCAATGTCACATGTTTTCTTTCACAGTCCTTTTTAGATTGATCAATGTATTTATATAGCAGGTTGTCACCTCTCTGATTGTCCCTCCCACCTTGGATCACCTCTAGGCTGCTTTAAACAATGTTACTTCTGTATTTGGTGAGGAAGATGGAGTTTTATAATGGAGAAATATCATGTTGATAGTCATTAATCTCCTTGTTTAAAAAAGAATAGACCCATTTCATCTTCTAATTTAATGATAAATTACAGTGATTCATCAGGGAAGGAGGGTTTATTAATAGAGAGGATAATAAATGGGCTGCAGAGAGGTATGAGAAAATAGTTTTGTCAAATAAGGGGCTTGGGGGAAAAATGCAGAGCATGAAGTCAGAACTGAAATCTTCAGAATCATTCTGATCTCTCTGAACCCCACGCATCACCACAAGGACCTTCTCTCCTTGTCTCAGATTTGCTAGTTCAGGTTAGTTTTATACTGTAAATGATCCAAGAAGAGAAATAGCTAGGGATCCCCTGTATGCTCTTCAGGTCAGTGGACGTGTGTCCAGATTCAGGACAGATAAGAAAATATTCTGAGAATATTTTAAGTGTGTGGAACTGAAACCATCTATGAATTTGAGTTGGATTTGTTTCTGACAAAACTTCCAACCTTAAGTTGAAAAATACAAAATACAAAGTTATCCGTGTAGTGATTTCCCTCCAGTCCCTTGAAGTGGGATTCTTCTTAGATTCAGGTCATAGTAACTTGTCAAGTTTAATGTCTGTCCCTGCAAATGCTGATTAAATTTGCTGGGGACAAAAAATTGGGAGTGAGCTTCTCACAAACTTGCTGACAAAGTCCTTGTTAGGAAATTTTGCTTAGGTGTAAAGATACAGTTCTTATTTCTCCAGGTGAAGGGGGAAAAACAAATCTGCATTTCCTCTTTTCTAGCAGGGCTTTTATTGAACAAGGGACCAGCAGAAGCTGTTAATCTTTTGTGAATATCTACCCCTTCAAGTCTTTTCCTTTTCTCTCAGGAGAGACTGAGGTGGAACATTTTTCCTGTAGGCCACTTCAAAGATTTCATTTGGCAGATAAATGAGGGGCTCTAAAGTTTTGCTTTGGTGAATAAAATGCTATGTTTTGATAAGATTTGTGTGCTCTCTTTTTCCTGTTTGGGCCAGCACCTAAACCAGTTCCCCAGCACAGGTATACTTTCCAAGCCCTGGTACTGGTTCTGACTAGGCAGGCTGGTAGTAGCCCAGCATTTCTGTCTGCCATACTTGCAAACTGATGAATGATCTCCTGGTGCTAGTTAACAAATGGTTATTAATCATGCTTGCTTTTCACCTCCTTTGACAGAAGGGAAAGGTTGGGAGGTTCAGTACTTTGCCTCTCTTTTCCTCAGAGGAGGGGAGAAGATGGGTCAGGGACGGGCATCACCTGTTGCTGCATGGGAAAGCTACCGATGTGTGTGATGCTATTTAAGGAAAGGTAGATTAGAAGAGGGGAGGGAGAGGGAAAATCCCTCTATTAACGAACTCATTAGTGCTGGGAAAAGTCAAACCAAATTGCTCTTCAGAAAAGCACTGTCTAGCTGGATTTATTATTCTCTGTAATTAAGGCCAAAACAGGATGGAGTGTGGTACAAGCAGGGGTTGAGAGAGAAAAAGTGGTCTATTCAAAGCCTAATTACTCAAGTTGAGAAGTGGCATTTGCACCAAAGAGGGAATAAAATCACAATGCTGTTAGCTCACCTAAAGAGCCTGTGCTTCGCTTGTAGGCTGTCTGTAGATCAGAAATACTGGGAGGGAGAAGGTTTAAAGGGATTTGAGCAAGACAGATATGGGGTAGGACTCCTGGATATGCTTGTACACTGACACTTAGACTGCACCTGGACCTACACTGGAGAGGTGCATATACATCTTCATTCTGTCATATGGACCTGGCAGCAACATTAGCTCTGGGAACCATTTACAGACTGGCAGAGGTCAGAGTTGGACACCACTGAAAAAAAAAGAGAGCCTTGTGTGGAAGTGATCCCAAGCCTCAGCCACAGCTACTGTTGGATATCGTATTGTTTTCAAGGGAGGTTCTTCCCTGTTGGACTTCAGTTGAGCACTCAGTGCCCCGGCACAGAGCAACAAGGAGGTGTGCAGAACCTCCCTTAGCAGGGAACACACATTTGGGCTTCATTTGCTTGAGTTGAGGAGTCTGGGCTGAGCTGCCAATAAAGTCATCCTTTGCAGAAACTGGTGCAGAAGGGAGAAAAAAATGGCTTCCCTGGGGGAAAACTGCCATTTAGTTGAGAGCACAGGAGAGCCTCTGAAGACTGCACTAGTTGCAAAATCTTTTGTTTCTGTTTCTTCAAATGCAGCCACTTGGAGTCTTTCTTTGAAAGAGGCTTTTTTGGTGTATTTCTTTCAAGTGGCAGGAGTTGTGTGTTTGAGTCGCAGGTGGCCTGCTTGAAGTCTGAGCAGAGCTCTGTTTGTAGGGGTTGGGCAATTTGAAACTCCCTGAGTAGAGAGGAAACATCAGATATGTTAAAGGCTTATCTTTGCCAGGATGTGGCCCCAACTTTGTAACCACAGTGCAAATTTAAACTGCTTTTGTCAAAGAAGTATAAGCTTCTCTGTGAAGAGTCACAGCTGGCTTTAAAAGTTACTTTTTTTTTTTTCCATGTAAGTTATTGATCATAGTATAATCGGCTTAAACTAAGCTAAGTCTTCTGGAGTTTAGCAGTCTCTGTTTAAAAAGTATTTAAAGCAAATAAGGTAATAAAACTTCAGCTGGTATCATTACTCTTCTCCTACACTTCCCATTGGTTTGCAGTTGTACTCTTCATCTTGCAAATCTGACTCACACTGTCCTTCTGTGGAAATTTCTAACTGCTCCTTACACATTCACTTCTCCATGGGGCTTCAGCCCAATGGCCAGCCATGGCTACCACAGTCTGAAAGCTCTGTAAGCTCTCCTGGCCTGTTTGAACACCAGTAGCTGTCCTGAGACTGGTTCGAAATCCCCTGCAGAGCTCTGGTGCTTGCTGTTCCTTGGCTGATCCCACAATAGTAGTTCTGAGCCAGAGAAAGGTCCAGCTATGAAATGCTGATCTCCAGCGCTAAGAGACAAGGATGCTTCTGAGAGAGTTGGAAGAACGGGGTAAGGGTTTCCAGCAGTTTGCGGCTCAGCAGCTGCTTAAACCGGACATAATATCTTTGTCTTGATGGAGCTTTTTTCACCTGAACCTGTCCAGCTGCTTTCTGAATCCTGGTAAGCGTCTGGCATCCTGAAACTCCTGTGACAAGAAATTTCATAGCCTAATG
Source organism: Tringa solitaria (assembly GCA_026413425.1). Lineage (NCBI taxonomy): Eukaryota > Metazoa > Chordata > Aves > Charadriiformes > Scolopacidae > Tringa > Tringa solitaria. The sequence goes on from JAOXJM010000052.1 coordinate 46,695,202, forward strand.
AAGTGCTGTGAAGCTTCTCCTCTAGTCTGCTTTGAACCTGCCACTTATGAGTCCATTTGATGCCACTTTATATGCTGGGAGAGAGGGGGAACAATTTCCCTCTTTACATTTTTCAATACTATAGATTTCATATTCCTGCTCAGCTGACACTTTTCTGCTCTTGAGTGCTAGGCTGCTTAGGTATTTCCTGTGCAGAGGCTCAGGAGACTTGGTAAGATTGCAGAAAGTGGGTTGGAAAACAGGGCTTGACCAAAGCCAGCATATACAGTGCCATGCAGGCTGCCTGGGAGTTTTATTCTCTGGTGTTTCTTTCCCTTCTTGGGCCCCCTCACCAGGAGGCAGCTGCTGTCTGAGCTGCAGAGAGCCTGTGTGGCAGTAACTGGCCCTGATGGAGTAGCAGAAGGAATAGGGATAACTTCTATCCAGACGTCACGTTGATCTGCATGGAGGGGAGGGAAGGGAATGTCTCTGTTTGGCGAGATGAACAGAGTTCACTCCCAGTTCATTAAAGCTGGGTTTCCCATGGAGTCAAAGACACACATACCCGCTCGTGCAACCATTCACTTGTGTTAGATGCCTGGAAAGGAGCGAAGTCCTCATGCTGTTCTCCCTGGTACTGTGACTGTGACTTTGACACCCACGAGCCTTAGTGATGGTCTTTATGGATAACATAAATATCCATAAGGTTACTCAATTAGCTCTGTGTCTTCCACTAGTACAGCTGCCATTGCTGTCACAGCTGAATGCCTTCCACAGTATCTCACAGCAGCATCTGACACAGCGCCCTAAATTACTCACCTTGTTCAGAGGAGCCCTGCAGGGGCCTGGAGCCTGCGGCTATGAGTGTGGCTGGTGTGACTAGAGGTGCAGCAGAGATTGGCAGAAATTTTTTTTCACACAATACTTTTCCAGAGTGGGGAATATGCCTGTAGTACAGAAGACGTACTGTCTTCTACCCAACTTCTTCAGGAGCATCAAGCCTCCTAAAGCCTAGCCTTTGAGAGCTCCATGTGATGGAGGTGCTCCTCATAGAGGTAAAGAAACATTACGGTGGCAGGTATCAACTTCAACAGAGATGTTTCTATGCAGCTGGCCTCCCTCAGGTTTCTTTAGCTGATAAATGCCAGACTTTATAGCAAAATTTTGCTAAAGAGAGTGACAGAGCTTCAAACTGATCGACAACAGCCCTGCTTAACTAAGCAGTATGTGTAACAGGGGAATTAAAGAGTTCATAAGCCTTATTGCTCTTTCTAGTGAAGTCGGCTTCTTGGTCTCACATCTGCTGAACTTGACTGTACGAAGCAGTACACACAGCTCAGTGCTTCTGTCACATATTGTGCCTTGAGACTCTGGCCTATCTCCATGGAAGGGAATTTGGAGGAAGTTGTTCTGTCATTTCAATCTCAAGTGTGAACTGAAACTGTTGTAGATATGGTGTCTCAGCAGGATGGGTAAGAAATGAGTGGTTTATAGAAATTTTTCTTGTATGCCTCATTGCAGTCCTCCTGAACTTAGGGCTCTGAGGTATTTCAGAGAGGAATAGGAGTGTGCATACGGAAGAGAGGTTTATTGAAATTTTTCTGTGGTAGCCTTGCTGAACTCCCATGTTTGAAGGCTTGCTTTTACCATCATGATTGAGAGCTCTTTCAAGGCATCTGAGTACCCAGACACTTTTATAGAGTATCTGAGACACTGCCTGCTCTATGTTTTGTTATTCATTCTAGATCTATAATGTTTGATTTCACAATCAAGAGTCTTAGCGAGTGAATTGAGAGAACTCTTATTCACTTCTCTCACTGTTTGGATACCTGTTCTTGGTATGGCTTGGGGGTGCACAGTATCCCTCATAACTTTAAAGCAGGGATATAGGGTGTTGACCTGACAGCTTCACACTGGCATATTCCCTTTTTGTCCACTACAAGAGAGTTTCCACCAAAAGATTTGATGCTGCCTCTGATGCACCGCCAGCCCTGGTTGCTCTTACTGCTTTATTTCCCCTAGTTGCATATGTAAAAATCTGGCTTGGTCATGTATGGTTCCTTTTGCTCCTCCCTCCTCTGTTTGGAGGAACAAGGAGGTTATGTCTGAGCCAGAACAATCTTGTAGGACAAATGGGCCCCAGAGAGGATCTGTTAACGTGCAAGTTGCATATAAACCAGCAACATGCAGTCCCACACTTTGCCCTCTTTTCAGTTGTTTGCTGAGCGTGTTAATTCTGTGTCTGAGGCTCGATTCTGCACAGAAATGGGGCAGCTGCTTCACCCTTCACTGTCCTCCTGGATGGTTTCAATGCTGCACACATTTCCCTATGGTGCTGTTTCTCTGGATATATCCGTGCTGCAGCATAGAAAGCTTTAAATTAACTTACTTGGTTCTTTGTAGTTGTCAGACATCTTGCAGCAGTTTGGTGCTGGTCTCTCTGCTGCTGCCTTAAAAGGACTGCTGCCTGCCAGCTTGGGTGTTCTGGTGCCTTTCAAAGTGCCTTTACCCCACGGCAGGTGGTGGGACGGTAGCACAGATTCACTGGCTGCCAGAGCACAAGCCTCGTGTGAGACAGGGCTGTGTAATAATCCTGCAGAGATGGGTAATGGTAGCAATGAATACCTCTCAGGCAGCATGATTAGGTATGCCAGGGTCCTTTCAGAGTGGCCCCGCACATGCTTGAAAATGTTCCTTCACTGTCTTCACACACATGCTTGAAACTGTTCCTTCACTGTCCTCAGGTGGGTTTAACCTTCTGGTGCGTAGGACAAAAGGCTGTACCTGCAGCCTGGCAATGATGTCACACTGAAGAGTGCTTCTGTGGAACAGTTTCCGTGGTAACCAGGTGGTGCTGGGGTGGAGAAGGTGTCTCACTTGGCATGGTGCTTCCAGCCTTGAGAGGTGGGAACCCTTCTGTAGTGCATTGGTTAACTCTAGTATTAGTCCAGCACTATGAGCTTGTCGTTCAGGCCTCTTCTTTCTCAGGGTGTCTTGTAGCTCAACGAGATGTAGAAGCAAGGAAGAGCTTTCTATCTCTACCTCTCAGCCATTCAACATTCAGAGGAGTTGGTAAGATCTAGTTTGTACGGTGGTGGATGCATCTTTCTGTTTGGAGACGTGTCTGTGCTGCAGGGAGCTGCTGGGCAGGAGGTTTGGCAGAGTGGATTGCTGCATTGTGGAACCCACCTGGCACTTTGCAGAGGCACCGCTGCAGTTGGGTGTAGTACCAGCTCAGGTGGCCCTCAGAGAATCCTGCAGCTGCCTCCGGTCTCTCCCTGTCCTTCCTCTCCATCCTTGACTTAAGACAAAAATCCTAATTAATTTTGCTTTCCAGAGTCGTGTCTCTCTGCAGCACTGAGCTGTTTCCAGAGATGCTCTGAGAATGCAGTGAGGGGGATGGGAGACAATTTCTTATTGATAATAGCTACCTTTAACTCTACAAATGTCTCAGGCTCTGGGGATGTGCCTGAGGTGATGGAAGGATGGTTTATGTTGGTCCAGTTCCTGTGCAATGCTTGAAAATTGACAGGAGAGTAATGCAGAAAATGTCTTTTCTAGGAAAGCAGAGCATGACTTTGCTTTCCTATATTTCCTTTAGGGAAAACAGGGTTAAGACCTGATTTATACAAAAAGAAAGGAAGGAAGCAAAAAAGATCAGTGCAATATGAACAAGGCTAAAGTCCTCGTGTTATGAGATAGTTGCACAAACTACTTGTGAAGAGGACAAAATAAATGGGGTGCTGAACTTCCGTAGAGCTGAATGTCTATCTGGCAACTGCAATTTTTGCTCTTGCACCTTCTGGGCCAAGTTTCCAGAGAGGACACTTCACAGTAGTCAAGGGGCTTGTTCACTCTCTGGAAAGCACAGGTTCTGTAGCTCAAGGCAGCAAACTAGAAATCAGAAATGGTGATCCAAGACCTGGTGCTTTGCAGTGGTACGGGCCAGGTTGCCACGCAGCCACCATGCAAAGGGATCGTGAGGGGCAGAGGGGGACACTGGGAATTTTAATAATAATGATGTGATACTGTAGAGGGGGAGAAAGTGGTTGAGTTCTGAAAGTTTTAGTTTTCTGTAGGATCAGATATTCCTCATCTTCTTTGGGTGCCAGAGGCAGGACCCCGAGTTACAAACTTCTGCCAGATACTATGTGACAGTTGTTATTTTCTAATCAAGTTCCTACTTCAGCCCATCTGAGACCAGTAAGCACAGATTCTTTTCAGTCTCCATTTACATATGAGCCATTACCTTGTACGTCTGGGAGTTCAACTGCTAGATAAGTGCTTTTTGTGGGAGGGGGACACTTGTGTATGTAATAAAAGTAGAGTTAAAATGGGTATGTAGAGTTAAATCATGACAACCTAAAGAATGAATTCAGCTCTTAAAATTTGTAGACATAAGCACTCTCTGGGTGATTTTTTTCTTTTTTTTTTTTTTTTAAACTGTAGTTAATGTACAAAATTGTTACAAGATGTCCTTAAATTTGACACAGATCCCCAGATTGTTTGCAAACTGATCCTTTTGACCAGGTCTTATGTTATCCATTATTCTTGGTGTTTGAGGGGCCATTTAAAGCCCATGGTATTATTAGTGAATCTGGACTGGAAGAAATCCAGACTAAATTACATCTGGACTATTATGAAGATGGTGAAAGAAATTAGGCATTTCAGATGGCTTCATGCTAGCAATGCTTCTGAGATTATCTTTCTGTTTGTGCATTTGTGAGTTCTTTATTGTCCGTGATCGACTATGTAGGAAGTGCCGTCCCCGCCCCCCCACCCCGCAAAAAATCCAAACATTTCTGTGCATGATTGTAGATGCTGTTCAACAGCACAGTATGTTTAGACTAGTCTCTGCTCTTATTGTTTGTGGATGTTCCTTTTTTCTTCTTTTTATTTTTTCTTGAACCTTTAATTCCAAGGGTTACTTGCAACACATATGCTTAACCTCCTTCCCTGCTCCATTGCAGTGTAAACAGACTCATTAATGGACTCATTAATAGTCTTCAGCCAGACACAACCCAGGGAGATCTATGTGCTCTGAGTTAACATGTCTGTGGCTACCTCTGCCAAGTGGACATCTATTATTTTCTCACCTCAGCCACAGAAATGGCTCCCCTGACAGCGGCACTTTGCTATACCACAATACCCAGAGATTGCTGAATATTCATTATATCTGACTACCGAAAGTGCTTTGCCAGCATATGGTATTGGAACCAAGATGTTTTATTACCTCTTGCCTTTTGCTTTCTTCAGAGAAAGTGCTGTGGTTTCTATCGTCAATTCATTTACCTTTCTCATCTGAGCTCCTTCACTTGTGCTTTGCTTTGAGAAGGGGAGCAGAGGGAAAATCTTGAATTTAGTCTTAGTGCTTTGGTTCCATGAAAGTAAAATTTACAGCCCTGTTAGTCTGCTGGAAGATTGATTAAAGAAGACAAGCCTTTGAACTTTGTTTCAAACAAGAGGTGGTTGTAATAACTGTAATCTTCTGCTTTATATTTCCCCATGTAAGGGAGGGAGGAACTCCATTTACCTTTCCGTCACAGGGAAAATGAAGGATGTAGGTGGCCTGCATACAAACAGCTGCAGCCACAGAATCCTCCTTGTACCTCCCAAAATTGCATATGGCCATTTTGTGTTGCTTACTGAGACATAAAACTAGCCCACATTTGCTTCATGGGCTTCTAGCCTAATTAAGGGTGAACAGCGAAAATGACCCTACAGGTACATTGCAGGATCATCACAGTCTATGAGCTTCATCTTTCAGGTGAAGTGTATATTAATTCTGTGATATCCCACCCCATCATATGTGCTGCTGATGTAAGAACATCAAAGTGTCTCTAGGGAGACAGTCTGCAGTCTGTCCATGCAGGGTATTGTCTGCAGTCAACAGCCAACTATAAATAAATAAATATATATATACACACACAGGTACAAAACTGGATAATATACATAGTGAGCTTTCTTCTGGTCTGTAGAACCAAATGCCAAATCTTTGTGGCCAAAGACTTGTGTACTCTTACAGGCTTATGCAAATTTACAAAATTCCACTTTTGACAAAATCCTCTTTTATTTGTTGTCATTGTAAGAAAACAAAAAAAAACAACCTGAAATGTGTCTTTGATCATTATATAATTGATAGACAATTTATCTTCATGGTTGTGGAAGATTATATGAAAAAGCACTTTTTCCTTACACATCCCTGCCTATAGTTTGAGAGATCTAGGTTTAATCCTTTCCTCTGGCTGAAAGGGTACAGAAGACTTCCCTACAAATGGCAGGGTTTTTGCGTGTTTGAATGAAGGTGAGAACTCCTGCTTCAGCAGTTGTACTTTATGTACGATATTTAAATATTCAGCAAGGGGAAGAGCATGTCTTTAACCTGCGTGGGGGAGCCTTGCATGTTCTGGGCAGCCCAGATACCGCATCTGGTGAGCAAGAGCCCTGGGGAATTTGTGGCTTGCTTGGTGGTTTGACTCACTCTTGAGAACTATGAATTCAAATACCATTATGTAGAAGAGGAAACTGAATCCCAATCCTTCGCCTGCAGCCTAGGATGTGAAAGAAAATGTTATCTTACTGTCTGATGTATGTAGTCTTTAATGTCTACTTAAAGCATATGGCTGGAATCACTGATAACCTGATTGGCTGTGTCCAATGTTGTGTGTGTTCTCGTCTTTCATGAATTCTTTATAAATTCAATGGTGAGCCCAATAGTAGTATGTATATGTATATAATATGTAGTATATATATATGTATATAATATATAGTATGTAGT
>JAOXJM010000052.1:46711574-46749887 GCA_026413425.1 Tringa solitaria
GCCTCTGGTGCCTCCCTGAAGGGGAATTAAAGGTCACAGGGAGCTCTTGGGAAGGGCATGAAGGGATGGTACCTCTGTCCTTACTGGGTTGTGTGAAACATTGGACACCCAACTTTAATATGATCTTAACTTTTGGGGGCTTTGCCCTAAAACAGGCTCTGTTCCTGTCAGATACAAAGTGGTCAAGTCATGGCTATATGCAGGATTCTGGCTGAGGCTGCTTCTTGTAAGGCTGAGTGGTTTTCAGGCACAGGAGAAAGTGCTACTCCCTTTCTTTTGCTCTGTGACTTTCATACATTCACACAGACACCTCTGTTCTTTATCCAGCTTTCCAAGTGATTGGATATAGGTTAGAGGAGAAACTAATATCAGGAGCTTAACCTCAAATGCCCTGTCAATATGATGCTTTTTGATAAAAGCTCTTATAGGTGCTCTGAACAATAATCTATCTTTCTTCAGGCTATTGACTTTCCTATAAAGAGCAATGCAGAGCAGTGTCCTTCCTTCAGAAATCTCAGAGGCAGTTTAAACACCACCCCCTGGGAGGACCTTGTTCTCATCTAAGCGTGATGATTTTTTGACTAATTTAAATGTATCCTTATTCAGCTTCATTGATGTCAGAGCTCCTGCTCCAAATAGAACTTTTCCATAGGTGAAAGTCTCTAAATGCTGAACCGACAAGACGCAGAGTTATGCCAGATTTTTTTAAAATTATCACTCTAATATTCCAATTTAAAAATTCACATGGGTTAATTTCAAGATGATGTTTGTATGTGAAGTGCCTTTTTTAGGCAAGGAGTTTCTTTTCTGCTTGTGGTCTTCCCCCTCTTTCTCTACCATCCTGTGCAACAACCTTTGAAATCCAGTGTGGCTGGATAATGCACAGTCATTAACTCTGTTTTCAGGTTCATGGATGTATTCAGTGCTGAGGTCATGGTAGCCTCTCTGTAAGGGATCTGAAAGTAATTTATGTCAGTTTAATGTGATTCTTTTTCTTTTGTTCAATATTTTTTTAAGGGATGGTTTCACGATTTTCTGGTATTTTCTATATAGAGATCCTTTCCTCTGTGAAGTTTATGACTTGCTGTGTTACAAAATTGGATGTTTTGCAGAGAAGCAGGTTTGGTTAGATTCTAAACATTTCTCTGCTTCTTTTGACACTAAAGCTGGAAAAAAAAAAAAAAAGACTTAGGGTGTTAGAAGAAAGTTTATTTTCCTTTTACAATAAAGGTGACATCTTGAGTGAATTCTGGGGTCCTCTGTGAGCTCACCTGGAGCCCAGAGCACGGTGGCTTTCCTAGTCCTGTTACTCTCCTTGGGGTTTGCTACCACTTTTCAATTGTTGCTCAGCTCACCTCAATGGTGACATCGTATCCAGTTGTCGATGAGTTGAGTGAAAGTCAAGGGAAGAGAATAGAACTTGAATAAGTTGTACGATCTGGTTAAGCTGTCCCCAGACAGCAAAGCTCTTATTTTCTTCCCTGGTAAAAGGGAGGAGGATGTAAGACGGAGGAAGCAGTGATAGCTGCAAAGCTGAGTGGTTTTCCAAGGGATTCTGTGAGAGCTCAGCTGCTTTGGGTAAAGAAAGCAGAGGATTTCTTTTTTTTTTTCCCCCATAAAACTGACGATGTTGGGTACTACTACGAAAAATTGTGATGTACTGTGATAAAAATTGTCATGTTTATTTCTCAGCATGCTTGGCTAGTAAAGCATTGCTGTCTGTCCAGTCTCTGTTGGTTTTGAGTTTTTTGCATCATCCTTCCCTTATAAGTAAACGACCTACAACACCCATGGAACTTTTCTGAAACAAATTGGGGCTTAGCCTGGCTCAGAGAGCATCTGGATCTGTAGTGATGCGCACTGTGTAGTGAGAAGATGCTAGGAGCTGTCTTTCTGATTCATTGGTTGTCCAGAAAAGTGGTTGAGTCACCATCCCTGGGGATATTTAAAAAATGTATAGATGTGGCACTTAGGGACATGGTTTAGTGGTGGACTCAGCAGTGTTAGGTTAACAGCTGAACTCCATGATCTTAAAGATGTTTCCCAACTTAATTGATTTTATGATTGGTATTCTGGGCTTGGTTTAAAACTCTGACTAAGCTTGATGTGTGGGTCCAGTGCCCCTTTTTTATTGCATGTGTTGCGTGTGTGATTCATATGTGTCTAATCAGGACTGAACCTGCACTGTATTTTCTTTTAAGTGGGAGTATTAATAAAGTCTCTCTTCTCCCTAGCCTCCAGCTCTAGGGGGACAAGTCAGATTTGGGCATCTTTGAGATTCTTCTCCTCTTTTCAAATGTGGTTTAAATTATCCAGAAAAACTTAAGGGGGATTACTAATCTGCATGGGCTCACTGGCTTTTCTAGGAAGCTGGGCTGAAAATACATGAAGGTGCCAGTTTACTTGCTCAGCTGAGACCTTGGCTTCTACCTGCGAATCTGCTGTGTGGTTATTTATTTGAAAATGTCCTCCTCTTGCTTTCTAGGCCTCCATCTTACTGATGTTGTTGACCTGGGTATCTTGTGTGCTCCTCTGCTCTCTGCCAAGATTTGACTGCAAAATTTCTTTACTGTCTCTCATCACTGCCGCCTTCTGTCCATGGGATGCTCCCTCCAGTCCTGTCCGGTAAGTCTTCTTCCTTTCAGCTTCAAATCCTTCTTAAAAAGTCATAATACCTATGAAAATAGATAGGTAGATCCCAGGGAAATCAACTTTGGAAATGGTAAAACAAAAATGGTTTTTTGCTTGTTCAACATTTTCTTCACTGGATTGAAGGGAAAAAATAAAGAGGTAAATAATTTTTAGCCTCTTGAGTGTAAAGTCTGAAACAAGCTGAGATGCCTAACTTCAGTGCATTAAAAATGTGGACTAAAGCCCTGAAGAGCTCGATTAAAATCCAGTGACATTACTCAGTTTGCGTGAAAGATCAAAGCGAACATGGGAATTACTTAAAATCACCTTGTTCCTCTGATATCCTGGCAAAGCAGCAGTGAGCACTGTCCCAGAGCAATATCTGGAGGAGTCCTGGGTAGTCAGGAGTAGTCCTGAAGAGATGGTTCCCTCTGTCCCTTATGTTTTTTCATAAGGGCCACCTCAGATGGTCACACAGCAAAGAGTACAGAGGCTTTTGACTGGAGACAATTTCTTCCTAGTGTTGGATGTACGAATACTAACTAGCTGAGTAAAGAGAATGTTATGTGCTTGTTTTCTGGGGTCAGTGCTTGGTTTCAGCATGTTTCCTGTAGGTTTGATACTCAAAGCTGTAGGGATGTACTGATGCGAACTGCTTTAGCAGCTGCTATTGAGCTCATACAGCTATCATAACTTTACATAAAATTCTATCAAATATGCCAAACTGTCAAGATTAAATAACACTCTGGGCCACCTTTGAGAGGGTCCAGCAATTTCTTTTTGTTTAGAGGGTATCTGAGGGGCTGCTGGTTTTGCTCTGCTAATTTCTAAGGATGAGAGTTTTGTTTAAAAATTCTCCGCAACATCTGGAACTCTCTTACATTCAGCTGAAGTGGGAAAGGTATTAACCTTGAATGAGCAGAGTTTGCTTTTTAAAAAATGAATCAAAAGAACATGTTTTGATACATTAAAAAATGCATGCCATAAAACTGCTGTTTCTGTGTCTGCCAAAGCCAAGAACTGTTCAGGCGTGGGAAAGAGCAAAAAGAAAAAAAACAATAAAACTATCCAAGCCTAAAGGAATTATTAGGGAAGGAGATGAAAGACAACCACCTGGGATGCCCATGAAACAACGGGTTTTAATCCCCTGCTGGTGCTACATGTTTCCTTAGAAAGGGAATTTATAGATAAAGGAAAGATTGCACGGATAATGTGCTTCGTCACTGTTTGGAACCTTCGGCTTGGGGCCAAAGGCTCTCCTTACAGGCAAGAAACAGCTTTTTCTTGCAGATAGCAGGATTTCCCCTATTTCATGCATCTCCTCTGCAGATCTGCTAGTGCTTTAGTGAAGGAGGTTTGGCCTCCAATTTTACAGAAAGGAGGCAGCAATGATCACAGACAAACATGCACAAGGAGGTAGCGCAATGGACTTGAGAGCTGCTTAGTCTTTAGAAAAATATTGTAGATGAGAGAAATTTCTAACTGATGGAGAAGAATAGAAAGAGTTTGGGAAATGGTAGCACCAGCTTCGTGGTGTTAATATAAAGTTTGCAATATAGTGGTCATATGAGATTCTTCAGGATTACATTTGTCTTTATGCAGCAGTATGAGAGTTTGGATGGTGGCCAGGATGCCACCTGCAAGGGTCCAACAAAAGTCCTAAATGCTTTCTGGAATAGATATTGCTCTCCCCTCCCTCCCCAGCGAGAGCTCCAGCCAAGTGGGAATGTAGGAATTTTATAAGATTAGCAGGCTCTGGGCTACAAGCAGATAGCTAACCTTGTCTGCCTTTAAAGCCAGAGGTGTAATCTCTGAATTTACATGATTTATCGCATCGAGGAAGGTTGGTGAAACCACCAGAAAAAGTAGAGAAGAGGGGAGGCAAAGAGATAGCCATTGGACTGGAGGGGTTTTCTCTTATCAGTGGTAAAATGCACAACTCAAACCAATTAGATGGGATTAGTACCGGGTCCCCAAACCAAATTGTTCTGAAACACAGTGGTGTTTAATATATTATTATCAAAATGCAATATCTCAGGACAGCCACCCATCTGTTATCTTGGAAGAATCAGATAGAAAGTGCATTAGAAGTTGGAATTTGTCCCCACTGGGAGAACTGCACTGAGTCATGGTGATGAATGGGATCTGTGCAAAGGGAAGAGAGAAAATATTCTATCTGTGATTTAACTATTGCATAATCACTGCCACTTCCTTTCTGTTCTTTTGGCTGCACACAACAGCAAAGAGAGGCTCCCCCTGGCTCCTTTGCAATCTGATTACACTGAGGTATAGTGTGGAGAAGCTCTGTTAGTACAGTGGAAATATGTGTGAAAAGAAAGGAGAAACTAATAGGAAGGACAAAGGCCAACAGAAGCTGACCTAGGAGAAGAAACAGCAGATTTTTGATGCGTTTTATTCACTTGATGCCTATGTATCTAAAATTGATACATAGAGGGACAGTTTGGTTAAGTACCTTATGTATGCTGCTTCTTCACAGCCAGCTTTCAGGGCATCCCATAAAAGGCATCGTGCAAACACAGATCTATGGAGATCTAACAGGGAATTTGGGCTGTGTAAGACCAGGCTGCTTTGGGAACAGCGTGGGTCTGTGGCCAGGCGTAGTCCATGGGTCACGGAGAGCTAATGCCACATTTATGTCTGGATAGCTAAGACAAGAACTAGACCCAGAACAGCTCAGTAAAACTACTTTCCAGCAATGACAAATTCATAGGGTAAGGGAGAAGCCTGAAAATACTTTACCCTTTGCTCCCAGTGTGATGTTGTCTAGTGGCAAAGTAGAGAGAGAGAATTTCTTCTCACTGAATGTGGACCTGAAGTGTGATGGCGATATGATTTTCCTTTCTGCAGCTGCTGAGCCTTTGGTTCTCAGAATAAAACTCATCCTGTCTTTTCTTCTGCAGTTCTCTACACCATTGCTTTCCACTGCTACTTAGCTACAGAGGCAGTTTGCCCCTTATTTTACTTTGCCTGTTTCTTAAGTAACACCTACAGCTAAGACAGGAATAAAGCTACATCCTCAAAACTTACCCCACACGCTTTGCAAAAGGCATGATTAAAACTTTCTTGTTATCTCTAGGAAATCTAGGTACCTCCTAAAAAAGAGCTGTGGAATGGTCTTCCCTATTAACTGCTGGGATCTTTTTAGGAATCCTATCATATTTCATTTTTATTATCTGTTACTAGAAGTACCCAGGTGGCATATTGAAGAACACTTGTCAAAAAATGTAGCAATGTTCTTTTATCAGGAATAAATGAAATTTATAACTGAATCACTCCTTCTGAAATTACTATAGATCCAGGCAAAGAGGAATCGAAGATAATGTATTTTCTTCATTTAGTACATTAGCATTCATAATCTTTCCTTGCATTTTTCCATCTTATTTCAATAAAATCCCCATGTATTTAAAGGCTGATAAAGACCATCTTGGGGTGGCTTTTTGTTTTGTTTTTGCTGACTTTTGCTGGTTAGCTGCCGTTGGCATGTGGCCAGCCTCACATCCACTTAGTGTCTCTTGCAGCCTGTTGGTGGGGTGCTGCTCCAAGGAGACACCTCGTTAAATTCATGTTGGCAAACGTTTGTCACCTTCTCAGGAGCTCTGCAGTGATTAAGGTTGGGATTTTCCTCACCTGACTTTGGTTTTCTCAGCACGTTTGAGCCAGTTCCTGGATTCATGCTAACAGGCGCTTTCACAGGTAGCCAGGATTACTTGTCCTCTAATGTGTCTTTCTCTTTCCACTGTTGAGGAAGCCTGGATGACAAACCTGGGTTACATACTTCATTTTTTGATGCTTAAAATTAGATAAAATCTATCCTCCAATTCCTTCAAAGTTATTTACTTGGTATTTCTTCCCTGGCTGCCTCTGGCAAGAAGCTATTTCAGATCAGTTCTCCCCTGCACGAGGAGATTCTTGCTCAATTCCTTCAAGGCTTGACCTTTCCAGAGCTTTTTCATTTATGCCACCCACTTCCCACATTTGACACAGCCTTAAATAGTTTCGTACAATCTCATGAATTCTGAGTTATGTGACTCGGTCACCTCTGAATCTCCTCTCTCCCAACAAATACAGGTCATGTTTGCCCAGTTCTTCCATGTGAAGTGCCAAGCTGCTGAATCAGTCTTTTATTACCTAAACTCCTTCATCACAGCAGCATCTTCAGGGCCAAACTACTCCTTGTGCAGAGTCTGAAAGTAAGGGAGAGGAGGGACACATGGAAACTTGGCTGGGACACTTTTTCCTTGGTTGGGGCATGTGTACTGAAAGAGCCTTGGTACAGCTGAATGTCTCCAGAGATGCGATAAGGTTGCTGAAGGCAGTGCAGTTGCTGCATGAGGGTGTTTGTGCCAAGAGCTATACAATGGGAAGTTCTGATAAAATGGAATGGATTCATTGTTCTCTGGGTTTTTCTTCCTTTGATAAACTTTTGGGAACCTCAGGTACACTGGAAAGGAGCTTGGAGGGTTGGAGATCAGCTTTCAGGCCACATACACCTATTTCCCTATTCTTTAATTCTTTTCCTACCCACTTAGACTGAAATTCACTTTCCTATTGTCAGGGTTATTTCTTTACCTTGGAAATCAGAATGCTGTGGGGGGAGAGGCCATAAAAGCAGAACATGGCTCAACATTACCTGGATGGCACTGTGATATGCTATAGTTTGTCCAGTTTGGGGCTGGTTTTGCATAATCACTTACCCAGCAATGTACCTTTATGTGAAGTACCTCGATGATAGTCTCAGTTTACTGATTGCTCAAATGCAATCCTGTGCCTTTAAATGCTCTTGAGAGCCTTTAGTTTAGATACACACCAAGCCTTGGGACAACCCTGTAAGGAAAGCTGGTATGAAAGAAGTAAAGAGATTTTTTGAATTTATTTTTTTTGAGGAAAGGAACTAATGAAAAAACTGGGGAGAAGAGAAGCAAATTAGCATCCTGCACTTGCTCAGACACATAGAGAGAAAGTAGTCTTTCCTCTGGTATGAGGGATGGCGTAGGCCCATCGTGTCCCATATCATCTTGTCCTTTTCGCTATCCTAGCCTATTCTTCAGGGCACTGGGCTGAGGTCTGCAGTGCAGCCACCTCATTAGCTCTGTCTCTGCTGCTGGAGGAATTATAGGATGTGTCTGCCAGAGCTAGGTGATCTTGCATTGAGAGGAGAAAAATATCCACTCTAAACCTCACCCAGAGCATCACTGATCTGAAAGAACAACTTTCAGGAAGCAGGTGAATGAATGATTTATCACAAGGGAGTTTTGACCCTGACCAGGGTCTTATTAAACACCTCTTTTCTTTATGGCTGACTCTGCTTAGCGTTGAGAGACTGGTCACAAGGCATTGATATACGTTTTTCCCATCTTACTCTCCATTACCTAAGCTGTAGTGAGAGAGTTTCAGTCTTTGAAAATGTATTAGGGAAAGCCTGAGAGGAAAGCAAATAAGCAGTCAGAAAAGATGACATGTTCTGCTGGTGCAGGGTGGGGTAGGTGGCTTGTGCCAATTAATGGAAATTATTTATTTGGACTCTGTTTTATTTACTTATGGGGATGATGTGGCTGTGGAAAGTCTGCTGGTCCTCACCAGCAGAGGATCTGTATGTAGACAAGTTCTGGTTAGTTCCCATAGAAAGAGGTAAAATGTAATAGTTTTTAATTGGAGGCGTCATTAGTTGCTGCTCCTTAGGGAGAGATTCCCAACTCCTCGGAAACTTCACATCAAAAGCTGATGTAGCACAGCTCAGGTCCAGCCCACAAAACTTTGGTCCTGAAGCATCTACGTTAGCCTTCAAACAACTTCCCCTTTCAGTCTGGAGAGTGTGAAAGGCACCTGCACAGGATTGAGACCTCAGTGCAGTGAAACATGCTTTGGAGACCTCTCTCTGCCCTGCTAAGGGCCCAGGGTCACTAGTTACTATTTCTAATTTCAGCATCCCAGTTAAATGCCTCCTCCAACCCTGTAAGTTGAAGCTGTTTCTGGTCTCCCAGTTAAACTGCTGGTGTTTATTGGGCTTTCCAGCCTTTTACTTCCATCGGCAGAAAGAGGGAACCTTCTAATTTCTATCTCAAGAGGGGAGGTGTCCCTCATCCTGTGTTATCAGGGTGACAGCACCCCTTGAACTGTAAGGGCTTTAACTTCATGGTGGGAAAGTAAGAAAACACTAGATCTTGTCTAAAGGAAAGCTTTGAATCTGCCAAATACCTGTGAGGCAACAAACCTTGTGAAGGGCCTGGAAAGGGGTTGATTTACAACTGCTTTGTGGGCGTAATTTTCTCTGCTCGCTGGTCCTAAGCTTTATTTGCTTTGGGAAAATACCACTGTGTGTGTTTCAGTGTGACATTTACAGTTTTCCTCATGCAAATTGGCCCGGCGGCAGCCCAGGGACAGCAGACCATGAACTTATAAGGGTTGGCAGGGAAAGTGTGCAGCAAGGTCAGTACGGGGGTGTGATTTCTCCTCCCTACGAGGGGGGGAAGTGGAAGTCACTGTGGAAGGATGCTCTGGAGACTTGATGCAGAATTAGTTTCCTTTTGCTTCAGTTGCCCTTTTTCTCAGCAATATCAAACTAGTATTTTAGGGTCATCCTGCCAATTTTCAAGCCTCAAGGCATTTTTTTTCACTGAATGATGTTATTCAGTTTATTATTTGTTTGTCTTTTTGGTTATTTTTAAGAAAAGCTGTGAGAATATACATCCTTCCTCCCTCCTCCTTCCCCAGAACCTTTCACAAATTTGAAAATTATCTGATATAATTTTGTTTAAAAGAAGAAAGGAAGAGAAAAGTAATTTTGGAGGAAAATTTGAATGTTTAGCTAGAAATAAAATATTTTGGAAGGAGTGAAAATTAGGTTGTATAATTGGAACTGAATTTTAAGGTTCGTCCTGGAGTTTGCTCTTGAGTCCCCATGGTAGTGGAGGGAAATAAGACGCAAAATAGGAACGATGATACAATGATATCGGGCACGGTAGAACCTGCTGTGTGGCTTTGGTGGTGTTATAAGCAACAAACCCATGGTATGGCTGAATGGTGCACTGTAAGATGAGACACTGCAATTGTCTGAAGAGGTAGAGATGCTGGTTCTGCTAATGTCTTGGAGTAAGGTAAGCTATGCAGCAAGAGCTGGCACAGTTTTTGTATTTGGCTAGACATGGTACTGATTTATATTAGGGAGGAATTTCATGCAGCGGGGCACTGTAGGGAGACAGTTGCTTGTGATTTACTCATTGTGCCAAACTTGCTTTGGGTTTTATTTTTAAAAATCCTGTGTAGTCTCTTTTTTCCTGCCTCCTTCTCCTGCACTGAGCAGCACTAAATGCCGCTTGCCACTGAGGACATTTAAACTAATTTTTTCAAAAGTGCTGATGAAGCAGGACACGCTTTTATTGCTGTCATAATGTCTCTCAAGCTTGCTTCCTTGATTGCGTTTGTGAAACACCGACCTTAATAAGTCCAAACCCCAAGGAAGGGATGGTGCAAATGGTAGCCCCTGAATGACAGCCCATCTGCTTGCGTCTCTTACAGGCCAAAATGACTTCATTAGAAGGCAGCATTAAGCTGAGTGCAGAGCCTGGCAGGAAAGCTCAGCTTTGCTGTATCTACCGCTATGCTCCTGCCCCATTTGATCCCATGGTGCGTGCCAAGGCAAATTGGCACGCAAGTGCTGTTCCTCCTGCTGGGAGACTCTTTCATTACGCAGCATGTTTTCCTGCGAGCGGGGAGACGTGCGCTTTGCATGTCAGCATATTTACACGCTGGTGTACACAGAGGCTGCCTCCCGATGAAGGGTGCACACAGCCAGCTAAAAATTTTAAGCAGCAAGAGAAGGAGACGGGAGTGGGGAGAGGGCATGGTGAATACTGTAATGTAAGGAGACTGCTATTCCTGAAACCCAACTTTACCTTGGAAGCTTTAAAAGAGACTTTTCAGCTACATGCCCTCAGTGCTTCCAAAAGCTGGAAGTTTGGGGACTCTGCTCTGGACCCAGTATTTATAAACCATGAGTCTGGTAGACTCCTGATGCATGTAGATCGACACCCATACGTTACCCAAGAGTGAATGACCCCATGTCCTGGTATCCAGCCAGGTATACAGCTGGGAACAAACAGCTGATCCCCACCCAAAGCAGTCCAAATCAGAAGGACTGTTAGGTCTGCCTCTTCTGAAGACAAGGCAGTTCCATAGTCAGGCTTGAAATTGTAGCATTTAGTCTACTGTCACAGGTAAGACAGATCTCCCTTCCCTTAGCTGAAGAGGGCTGGAACCAAGTTCTCAGTGTGCTTTGATGTCCTGTTCAAGTCAGCAAATACACCTCAGCTCCAGCCTGTGGCACCTGTGAATCTAAGCCAGTCTGCAGCTCCATTACTGTCTTCTGGGTTTGACCTGCAGATACGGTGCTTCTGATTTCTTTGGCTCTCCTAAAATTATACAGTCTGTTTATCCTTAGATTCATTTCTTTCTCCCTTTTCCACCCTGGGTGCCTCTTGCCCTGACAGACCTGCCATTGTACCTATCTCCCAGTCAAAAACCTTCTCTGGAAGCTGGGATCCCTCTGACCAGGCTGCTGGAGTGGTTCATCTCTGTTCTCAGCTGCAGCAGCCTCCCTGTGCACGTTCATGATGGCAGCACACTCTCTGCAGCCAGAGGCCCTACTATTTCAGTCCTGGCCTTGGTCTGGGAAGACTGCGGTGGCAGATTATGCTTTGATTCTGTAATAATGCTAAAACGTTGGGTGTGCACGGACCTATGTATACTTATAGCTGACTTCATAGTAGCTAATTAATTTTCCCGGCATTGTGATTCATTGGGGCAGTGTTTTCTCCATCTGTGGGTGAAAACCCCCTCCAGAGCTTTGTCCTGTTGAAGTCACCAGCATAGGATGATATCAGATACACGTGTTCTCTCCCCATGCTTACACCCTCTAATTGCTGTTTCCTATACTTTGATATACTTTTTTGGATCCAAATGAATATGGAAATGACCTCTGAATGAAAATTATGGACTCTACTAAGTCTTGCTGAGGTGTTTCCTGGCTTGTGTGTTGTGTCTCCCTTTCACTCTGTCTTGGTTAGAATGCCGTACTTATGTATCATCTCTCAGTGAGAATCAGACTGGGTACTGGGTCCTGTTGGAGAATCAGTAGCTGGGGATAGTGGTTGAAGCTCTTAGACAATTTGCTTTCAAATGTCTTGGCAATGGGAGTAATTTAGATCTGATGAAATAGATGTAGAGGAGAGAGATCATCTCTCAGGCTAGAAAAGGCAGGTTATGCAATTTACTCACACTGGCTTTAAGACGATCCAGTTGTCCCAGAACAGAAAATCCTGTGGGTTTCTTCTCCATTCTCTCTCTTTGATGTTGGCACTCACCTGGGAAAGCATGGGCTGCTAGAGGTGTTGAGGTGTATCTGAGCTCTTAGGCTGAGTGGGGCTAAAGAAGTGAAGATAAAAAAATTGGAGGCACAGATCTTCTATCTTTGCCATTGAAAGAACAAGAAGACAGTAACAAACATGTATTTGTTTGCAGAGTCATGGCACTATCTGCATGTGACTTGTTACGTGGAATACTTTAAGATGCCTCTAGAAGTTAAAATCTGATTGTTCCGTGGTGTAATTCACTTTCCCCTCTTTTGTGCTACATGCAGTAAGGTGTCAAACACCTACACTTTGCAGCAATAACTGTCAACCTAACAGCATATGTGTCAGCAATCCCCAGCCTTTTTCTGGAGGAGATGGGGCAGTGGATGGTCTGTCTAAACTTTCTCCATCCTCCCCAGAGCCCAACTGGTGCACTGTTTCCAATCTTATTTGGCTAAAGAAGCACAAGATCAATGTTTTTGACTTGTCAATATTCTCATCCAGCTTTTTTTTTTTTATCCTACTTTTTCTTATTGCTCTCTCCATTGCACTTGTTTTATTTTTGCTTCTCTTGATTTCCACCTCTGCTCCTTTGTGGTACAACCTTTCCACATCTTTAAGTTCATGGCCCTCATTGTGTGTGTTTGATACAGTTTTAAGTAGCTTTGTAGTTTCTTTTCCCTCCTCGGTCCCTGCAGAATTGATATCACTAAGTCAGGTCATAATTTTTTTCCTTCTATGGATTCTCTATCCTGCTGTTGCAACTGAAGTCTCTCAGTCCCAGACTAACTCACTGCATCTCTGTCACAGCCTCTACATGTCTTTGTAATGATCCTTTGTTAGACTGCTGTCAGCAGCTAAATGTGTTTTCAAATATTCTCCCTCTCTCTCTGCTGTTGCTGAAGCTTTGCTGGTGAATTCATCCTCATGCCATGGACCTCTGAGCAAGAAGAAATAGGGACTTTCTCATCCTTATCTCTGACCCCAGGGAATGGGAATTAGGCACTGATTTTTCTAGTGTCAATGCCATGATCGAGAGACAGTCTCTGCTGCCTGCGTGGGTTATTTCTTTGGAAGGAGACAAGAGCCACAGCAGGTGCTTATTTACTGTATTTTGGTTTGTGCCCTTTGCCTCTTGTCCTGACTCTGGAGACCACTTAGAAGAGTTTAGCCCTGTTGTCTTTACCTCCTGCATCAGGTATTGATACACATTGATAAGGTATCCCTGAGCATTCTCTACTACTTGTGAAACAATCCCAGTTCTCTCAGTCTTTCCTTGTACATCAGATGCTCCAGTCCCGTAGTCATCTTTATGGCCCTTTGCTGGATTCCCTCCAATGTGTCCATGTCTCTCTTGTTCTGGGGAACCCTGTGGTGGACAGAAGGCTCCAGAAGTAGAGTAGCCACATCTCCCTTGATCTGCTGGCAACCCTCTGCTTAGCACAGTTTATGATGCTATGGGCCTGCTTTGCCATGGGGACATGTTGCTGGCTCATGTTCAACTTGTCCACCAGGACAAATGCTTGATGTGCACAGTGTGCTTCAATGTCTTTCCACTTAATTTGTGTCATTAATGTTTCTTCTGGCTGCTGGAGCCATTTCTGTTTGTATTAGATTGTTCCAGTTTGTACTGAGTATTATCAGATTGCAATTTGATGCAAAATGGGCAAAAGCTGATTGAAGGGCCAAGGCAATTCTCTCCCTCATCATCTTCCAGAATAAGCACTGCTGTTGTAAGCTCCAAAAACACCTGTGAATGAAAGAATGTTCTTAAATTCTTGGATGACTTCCAGCATCTATCTGAGGGGAGGATAATCTTTCTGTGAAGAAAGGATGGAAGCCTGTGTATATATAAGGGTGACATTAAACTGAGCTACCCTTCCGCTCACATTTGTTAATAATCCATTGCATATGTTTCGGAGGCCCATTGTGAATTTCTTCTTGGGAAAAGGATCCTTGTACGATATGGTTTTCTGGGCCCTAGAGATGAGCAAATCTTCCTCAAATATTTTGAATCATTGATGGATATTCGTTCCCAGTTTTAATCATTCCTGTTATACCAGCCTTATTTTTACCCAGGTGACTGTGTATTGTGGCAGGAAGGTGAGACAGTGGCACATTCACATCAGAATGGAGGTGTCTCAGCACAGCTGGGAGTCCCAAGGGCTTGCCTGGGAGAAACTTGAATGCCCTGCACAGCAATAAGATCACAAGAAAGTCTGTTTCTGAAGGAGCAAAAAGGCCTTCCCAAGCTCCTTCAGAACTTCTGTTCATTCAGATGATTTCCACACTGAACGTGACAATCGTTTCCCTGAGTAAAATTTCAGAAAACTGCAGCCTCCTCAGCAATCCCTTCTCTCTCCTGTTGTCACTGATAACGGGCTGTGCAGCAGGTGTGGAAAAAACAGCCCAACCTTTTTCCTCTGCCTGTGGCAATCCTCAGGTGTCCTGATATCCCCATCCCCCGGCACCACCAGAAAAAGCCTGTGTTGTTTTGAAATGAAAAAATCCCACCCAGCAACATAAAAGTTTCTTTGCTGTGGAGGGTCAGCAGTAGGTGGATTACACCCTGAAAATCCCCTGGCAGTTCTTAGAAAATAGGATTTAGATCTTTGTATAAAGGCAACTTTTATTAAGCAAACTGCTATCCAGTTGGCTCCCTGGAGTGCTGAGCTAGGTGAATTTAGGAAGCTTTTAGCCAGGAAATTGGAGGGACACGGTGATCTGTCACAGACTTAAAACCCCTGCCAGTGCCCTCAGGGATGATGCTTTGATACAGATGCAGGAAAAAATCCATATATAGTCAAAGCAGTGAGGAGAGTGGCTACCAGGTGATAATATTTCCATTTAAATTCAAAAGGAAAGTCACGAATTTATTGTGAGTTTCTCAGGTGATCAACTAATTGAATCTGAGATCTTTAAACACTACCAACTCAAGATATTCAGTGAACTTTTGGTATTGACCTATATGGTAGTTTTGTTTGTGGTGATTGCTTTCCAAAATGTTGATAGTAATGTTGGTAGGTGTAAGAACAAAATGGGCAACAGCCTTGTTTTTGAGGGCAAAAGTGAAGCGGGTATGGCAATGTTTGCCTGTGTTAGCTACATGGATTATGGCATTAAGAGCTGCTGCATTGGCATAAATCTAATCAGAGATGCTCTTCTATGGTTCTGTTTCTCTAATGGAGCTGGAAGCTGTTTGTGAAGTTGAGTAGTAGTGGTCTGGCCCTGGAAAGCTTGAATATCATGGATAAAGACAGAAGCTCCTCCAGAATTGGAGCCTGAGTCCAGACCAAGACCACCTGAGATCAGGGAGATAAGTTCTAGTTGAAGGAATAATATGGGCCTGTGTTTTTGACCAAAATTGATTTATTTATTATTTTTACCCCATGTGGTATATGGGCCTGTCTTTGTCCAGAGGGAAGGACGCTGTGGAGACATGGGTGACCACTGATGTTCCTGCTTCACTGTACGGCATGTGGGGCTGGTGAGGACTAGTGGGCAACATTGAGGCCACAGCAGCTTTGCAGTCACCTCCCTTCTGTGTAATGGGAGCAGACAGGGACCAAATGGGTCATAAACATGCCCCTAAGCTGCAGGGGAGGTGCACCCTGTGCTGTGCCTCAAGGGGCTTGTCCTCAGATCATCTGGACAGGGGGGACCTGTTGGACATCTGGCTTGGCGTCAGGGAATGGCTTAGGCAGACAAACTTGTGTCTGGCTGTCGAGACGTGCCCTTGGGTCTCACAGCTCAGACACGGCCAGTGACACCCCGTCTCCTCTCATCCCGGTGGAGAGAGGAGGCTCGGCAGAGCCACACGGGACACAGCCTGGGCTGCTTTCTCTGCTTGTCACGCTGGACCCTGCCTCACAGCTCCCCCCAGCCCCACAGAACCCCCTCGGCCATCACTGTTTGCAAACACTAATTGCACATTAACACATCCCCGCAGAGGCACGGCGAGGCTGGAAATTGTCCTTAGTCTACAGAGAAGATGGGTAGCAGGTGATTTTTTGAGCTAATGAGACCTTTCAGAAACAAACCTCTCTTACCAAAGACAACATACCCCCCTCCTTCCTTCTCCTTCCCCTCCCCTCAGCGCTCCCTTATTCCTATTCCAGGTGCTTCTGCTTCTGGAAAGACATTTATCATTTCTCCATCTTTGGCGGTAGATCTTTTTTTTCCCCTCTCTTGCTCCCTCATTTTATCTTGCCCAAGGGGTCTGTGCTACCTTTTATTAGCTGACACTTCACTTCTGCAGATGGAAATGACACTAATGGAATGTGGCTCAGGCTTTATTACAGAAATGCTGTTCGCCCTGCACAAGCAAACCTCCAAATAATCCTGCAGGAAAGGAATAAACCTTGAAGGCAGGTGCAGGAGCTGCAGATGAAAAAGAAAGGCAGGAGGAGGGAATAATGGATTAAGGAAGGAGACAGAAATAGAGAAGAGGAAGAAACAGGCTTGGACATATCCCTCTGTGTCCAAAAAGAGAGAAGAGAGAGTTTAACTGAGAACCAGCTGCATTTTATGCCCAGGTTACTGGCAGAGTTTTCTAGGTAAGAAGATGAAGCAGTGGTAGGTCTCTGCCTGGCTGACACTTCTGTCATTGCCCCAACTTCTTGCCTAAAAGCTGTGTCATAAAAATAACTTAAGGATGGTGGATGCTATTCTGGATGCTTTGATGTGGCTTCTGTGAGTGAGCAAAATAGGGTTTTCAAGCCAGAGGAATGTCTGACCAAACGTGGCTGTGCTAACCCCAGCTGATGGGCATGGGTCTTTTTGCTTTTCCTGAGCGTGAAAACCCACCTGTGACATACTGAGAGGTAAACATGACTCTGTCCCTGCACTCTGGCCCCCTCTCTTCTGAAGTTTAGAGATGTTGGAGCATCCCTCTGCAGTGTGAGGAGGAGATGTTAGTGCTTGCAAAGGACCCCTGAGGAGCCACTCATGAATCTCACCCCTTGGCTGCTGCCAATTCTGAACTCCAGGACATAATGATAATCAAATGATTGCAGAGATAAAGTACTCGAAGAGAATCAGAGAACAAGCATCTGGGAAGGGAGGAGGGCAGCTGGCTGGGAAGACTCAGAGGAGGTGAGGGAAGTGACATTCGCTTAACTGCAGCCTCTGTGGTTGTTTTTCTGTTATTGATGCTTGCTTTTCCCTCCCTCTTTTATTTTCATGGTGTGTCTGTTACATCTATGGCTCATTAGGCAACAAGATGCTAATACTGTCTGTAAAGCCGCAGGATTGATACCCTCACCCTCCTCTATTTTTTTTTTCTGTGTCTTTTTTTTTTTTAAAATATCTATTTTAGCTTTGTTTTGTTTCCTCTCCATGTCATTGTCTTCCCCTGGCTCCTTCATTCGTAATGTAGTTCAAAGGAGAATAATTTCAAGAGTTTCTAAACTTTGCTCTCTCTCCTCTGCTCTCCCTGACTTCTTCAATCAACTAACCACTATTTTAAAAAACAGCTGGTGACATGCTGAGTGATGTCACATTGATGATTGATTCTAGCAGGAGTAGCTTGTGTATTGATCAGTTTTAATGGGCAGAGGGTCCAGATGAGGGACAAAAGTGAGAACTAAAGAGTTGAAGATGCCTTGGAAACAGAAACATTTATGCCAATTCACTGCAAGTGGACAGTTTGTAATTGTTCACTTGTTGGCTCTGGGTCTGGTTAGCTTTTGGAGTGATGCAAAAGAAGTTTTGTGGGAAGATGATTTTTTGGTCTGGCTCACCAAGGGAGCTGCCAGATCAAACAGACATGTCAGAGATCATCAAACATGGCTGTGCTTCCCCCTTCCTGAAGATACCCTCTTCCTGGCTGAGAGGCTGGTTCTATATGGGAGAACAACTCAAACGATTCCCTTGCTTTGAAAAAGAAAATAGGTGGGGAGGTATGACAGCAATCATCAAACATATGAACAGGAGCTGCAGAGAGGAAGGTGGTCACCGTTCCTCATTTCTACTAAGTACAAGACCACCAGAAATGGGTTGAAATGACAGCAAAGAATGTAGTAGTTAGTAGGAAAACTGATATTGCGAAACCAGTGCTGGAACAGCATCTAGAATGGCTGCGTCGCCATGCCTACAAGTCTTTAAGGTCAGTTTAAAGAAGTATCTGTCACAGTATTAAGTCTTGTTTTGCAACAGCGCTGTGGGTGTTACTTTGCCTTCAGTGGTCTTTATGGCTCTAGTTCAGAGAATGTTATGCAGGTTTTTGAGGGAATCCCCCCAATAAGTAACTTATTGTGGAAGTAAGCCACTGTCAAGTACCCTAATCTTTACAATGACCCTGGTCCTTTCCAGTACAGCTGCCACCCCACGGAGAAATTGCCTGGAGGTACATGTGTGCAGTCACCCACACACATCCATCATTTATGTGCCTTTGATCATAGATGAGAATTTTATTTATAGCACAACCTTTCTTTCTTCCTTCACCAAAGCACTTAAGGGTGTTGTACATCATCATAATAAAACCCATTACAATAAAATACTACCTCCAGAGTCTTTGAAAATGAAAGCCAGGCAGAAGCCATCCAGCGAAGGTGGGAAAACAAAGGGCAGAAGGGGTGAATGGGCAGTTTACACATTTGAGGCACCAGAATGGCATGTTGAAGCTAGAATCTGGGCACCATATAAAGCTCTTGAGAGTCTTTGCAGAAATGGGGTGACACAGAAGCAGACAATGCTTTGATAGAAATGGAGGGGGTGGCAGGGATTGTCTAGCCATGTTAGTGCAACCCATATCTGGGAACAATTTGGAGGATTGGCTTGTACTCAGAGAGACTGTACTTCTTCCCCAACCCCCTTCACACATTTGTCCAGTAAATTCTTCCTTGTGGGAGGGCCTGGGATGGGACTGAGGATGGAGCTTGCATCTTTTTTGTGATAGAACTGGCTGCAGATCTGGACTGTGAGATGGGTACCAGACCTGGCTGACACCATCTTTTTCATTTTTTCCCTGCTATTCTTTTTTACTTTCCCCTTTTCCCTATTTTTTGAAATCTTTTGTAGATGAGAGAGTCTTGCA
The DNA here is from genome assembly GCA_026413425.1 of Tringa solitaria. Lineage (NCBI taxonomy): Eukaryota > Metazoa > Chordata > Aves > Charadriiformes > Scolopacidae > Tringa > Tringa solitaria. Next base: position 46,730,610 of record JAOXJM010000052.1, read on the forward strand.
TTTTCTGTTCTTAGAGCCATTCTTTGTTGTAGTTAAGGTTCTTTTGCGCATTGCCCTAGAGCAGTATGTCTTTGTGCTTCTTGTTTAAGCTCAAGGATACACAGGCAGCTTGGTCTCCCTTGTCCTTTTCTCCTGTTTCTTCACAAAGCCTATCACTGTTTTCTTGGTCATTTTGGGTAGCCCAAGTTTGACTGTCCTGTGGGAGGGCTGTATATCTACAACTGGACTCTACCCACAGCAGAGGCAGTGCTGTTCATTGTGCAGTCATGAAGAGACATCAGGGAATATGCTGACCTTGTTCTAATTAATGGATAGTGGGATAATGGTACTGTGTGATGCATTAGATACAGAAATGGGATCCAACACTTCTACATTTAGGGTAATTGAAATTCTGAGACATTTATTATATTGGGCACAATACAGTAACTTGGGTCTTTAAATTTTAAATTAATTATTTCAGACATTTACAGGAAGAAAACAAGAGGCTGGAGAATAAGGGAGACTCAAGCAGTGTGTTGACTGGTCATCCCAAGGAAGGGCTTTATTATGTGCTGTTTCCTGTCTGAAGGCAAGAGGGGCACCTGGGGACCAGTTCTGGATCAGTGAACCATGGACCTTTCTTAAGCATTGGTGTGCGCTGGACAAAGGCTGCTCAGGCAGTAAAGTACTCCCCAGGACAATGTCTGAGGAGAAGGGCCATAAAAAAAAAAAAAAACATGGGCTGAGGGACCAGCCACTGTTCCTTGCCAGATGCCAGAGCCATGACTTGGCCAACTGCTTGAAAGTCTGTCTTTAGCACACAGAGCTAGAGGAGAGCAAACCTCACGGGCCATGCAGTGGCAAAGGCACTGGATTACAGCTGAGAGTTTTCCACAGGTCAAACCTGATGCTGTGAACTGGGGTGGGACATTTCCCCCTCTGTTCCCCTTTGCCAGAGATGAGAGCCTCTTTTGGAGCAGGATTGTCCCTCACTGGTGCTGATATTTGGGCTGTATCTGTTGCAATGCCAAGAGCAACCCCCGATGTGGCTGCACAGAGCACACAGCCCTGGCTGATACTTCTCCCCGAGTGCCTCGGAGGCTTCACAGAGTTTGCTCAGGTGAGCAGAGACAATTTTCTGTGAGAATAGCTTTGGCAGTCAAGTGCTCTGGACTGTAACAACCTGTCATTACAGGCCTCACCTGTTATTTGTCTATATAGCAGCTTGCACAATTAAGGGGATAGATATGTAATAACCAGCCAGCTAAGTAAAGGGATTGGTAAACAGGCTAATAAAATCCATTTCTCTCAGCCGCTCTGTTGTAGCAGTGCCCCAGCCAGAGCTTTTGCTTCACAAACACAGAACCACATTAATTTTCACTCTATTATTTTAAAACAAGCAGACAAACAACTGCTTGTTTCAGCCTCTTCCCTCCCACTCATGTGAGCGTGGGACAGGGTGGCACAGACTGGTATAAAATAAAACAAATGGGCGCAGAGAAAAAAAAAGACAAATCCAGAGAAAATATGGAAGAGAGCTAGAAAGCTTGAAATCCCTGTGAAACTTATGTTTCAATGCTCTGCTTCATTCCCTGCCCCAGGAACCTTCCAGTAAAAGATATCAGCTTTCCACGCATATGGCTGCTGCTTATTTTTGATGTGGTGACTTTTATGTCCCCACATGGAAGCATTCCACAGACTTGAATGGAGAGTAAGTGCTTTCCTGTTCAATTGTGGAACCCACTTGTACGTGATAATGAGAAACATGCTCTTTCCCAGTGCTGTTTAGGTTGGTTTGGGGGAGAACCAAGTTTTGGAGGCACCCTTATGCAGTGTCACCTTATTTTGGCTCCAAAGGGTCACAGGCCTGTGCTGGTTGTGCCTGTGTTACATTCATGGGGATGGCCTGTAAGAAGTCAGGGAAAGGGGGATACACGAAAGGAGAGAAAGTAAATTGAAGAGCTATAGAAGAAAGGGTATAGTGATATTTTCTCTTCACCTTCCCATAATTTTCTAGGTACAATGGACTCCTGATAAGAGAAAGTATGAGTTTTCTTGTGTGGGAGGAAAGTTGACTGATTGCCAAGAGGGGAGAAACGTTAGTGGTGGGAACAGTGAGAATTCACATGTAACTAGCAGCATCGTGCTGTCCTTGACTGTCCATGCACAGGAAAAAGACTTGGCCAGAGCCATTGGCAGAGTGGGGTGACCAGAACAAGATCTGCTCCTTCAATTCCTTCCAGTTTTGTTCCTCCAATTCCCAAGTGAGACTCCCACATACTTCCTAAAACCAAGATGTTCAGATGTTTCACGGTCAGTTTTACCTCAAAACAAGATTGACAGACATTTTCGCTCTTCTGCAATGCTAGTCTCTATTAAATTGGTGGCATCATTTCTAAGGGTCAGTCTTGCTTTTTCTGCTCTGATAAAATCCTCACTAAAGTCAGTGCATGCATCTGAAATTTCCCAGGCACTTATTAAGCGATTTCTCTCAATAATATTTACAGATTTATAAAATGTGACAAAAAGTACTATTTCCTTTTAGTCCTAATCTGCCTTTCCTGAAGCACAAGATAAGAAGTCAAGGACAAATAGACAGATAGTCTGAAGACCAGCTCAATCAGTGCATCTGTACTAAGTGTTCTAGCACCTGCCTGGGAATGACAGCCCAATTTCATGAATCCAAAGTCTGACACCTCCCACTGGCACTGCATCGCTTGTTGTTTCTTTCCTTTTGATATCTCTTTGAAAATCCCAGTTCATTTCATGGTCAGATAACCCTCTCCTCAGTCCCCTCTGTTCATCAGAGCCCTTCATAACCTGGCATAGGATGAAAGGACTGTATAGATAATTTATGGGAAATCGGTAATTGAATCTTGGCTGTTCTCATAAATCATATCGCCCAGCTATCAAACAGCTGTGGGTAGTGTAACATATTCCAAAACCTGCATAATTGATGACTCCCTTGCAATAGTCCAGCACACATGACTGGTGATTTTACTCAGGCTTTTTTCCTTCCTCCCAACAATGTCTTGAAGTTTGTAGCAAGGAAAGCTCAGTACTCTGGTATCTGAGCAGACCTGCAAACTGAATGGCCAAAGTCATTAAGGAAAAGATGCTGATAAAAGGAGAATGTAATCCAAATTGATGGGTAAAATGAATCCTTCATGCTTTTTCTTAAAGGGATTGGGAATGATAAAGGCACCTGAGGAGGGAAGCTTTATCTCTGAGACTGGTTTATGGGCTGTGTTTATGCAATACAGAAGTGCTTATCAAAATAGGACGGTTGTAAGCAAAGCTAGTTACACACGGGATCCTGCCAACAGCAAACACACCACAATGTGCATCAGTTGCCTCAAGGCTCTTGCTGAAACGATCCCCTTAGCAAACCCTGAAAACAGATCCTCACCAGTCAAGTGACCAGGCTGAGGTCAAGTGCCAGTGAAGTGCTTTAAATTTGTTTCATCCAGATCCTGATGGAGATTTGAGTGCTGGTGTCTGCAGAGGCAGCTCATGTGTGTTTGCCACATGCTGTTTCCCTCTCCATCCCAGCCACTGCAGGAGTTCTGGTGAGCTAATGAGGCCAGGAAGGTTGAGAAAACCATGCCTGAATGTTCTGTGCTGGGCAGACACAAACTTGGGCTTTTTGATAGTATCCCCTTGGAGGTGATCCTGCTGTGAAAGAAGCTACTGACTTCGTCCGCCTTGGGTTTTGGGGCTCACCCTACAGCCCAGACGGCCACACGCTGTCAGGCAAAACAAGCTGTTACAGCAAGAGCTTTTCTGCTGTTTGCTAGCAAGGGAGAAAAGAGTTTTTGTACCCTAGCTAACCCTGACTGTACAGCCCAGGGCTGTGTGCTTTACAGCTGAGCCTGTAACGGTGTCTGCAGCTGTCATAAAAACCTGCAGGCTGTCTTGTGCACTAGAGCTGCTGTAGAAAATGATGCTCTGTTTTGGCAGAAAAGGGGTCCTGCAAGCCAGGACCAAAGCGCATCATCAGTGATGTGTGACTTTTCCCATCCATTTAACAAAGGTGTTTGCTGAGGCCTGTTGGAAATGTATAGCAGATTTACAAGATCCACAGAGACATGGTAATACAGTGTTTGGTGTACGCTGCTGCTGCTAACTGGATGTTTGCTTAAGTCCACAGTAGCGCTGCTTAAACACAGCAAAACCTGCATAAATTACCACTGTTTTCCTGAGGGGAAAAATGATTTTGCTTTTTGTTCATCCCAGTGTGGAGTCCACAGGCTTTTCTGTATAGAAGACCAAGAGACCTGAGGCCAATTTATTTTGAAAAAGTCCTTTCAGGTGTACCTCTGTTAATGGTTTAGTTTGGACTCTTTTGGTCATCCCCTCCTGTGTGCTTTGGTTTGCACTGGGAAGTGGTGTGTGAAGGACGGGGGAAGCAATGGCATTCCAGAAAAAGGAAAAAAGCTTTATTTCAGTTTATCAAGGCTTTGTCCAGCTGGTTGGACCACAACAGGCCTTGAAACTGAACTGCAGTGTAGAGGTACTCTGCTGAGCGAGTTGCAAATGTTTTCAAATGTCATCTTAAAAAAAAAAAAAAAGCTACTGTTTTTATGAAGTGCTAACCAAATTAACTCCCAACCCAAAAAGATTGACTGTTGCCTACACGTAGACACAATTTAGTCTGAGTGATATGAGCTTCCAGTACGCTGTAGACTCTTGGATCAGGACGCAACCAGAATATCTCTGTCCTGTACCTTTGCTGTGGTCTAGGACACTTGCTCAAAAATGTACCCTTTTATCTGGTATTTGTCCATTCTTCATGTGGGTGCTCTGTTCACTGGCAATTTTGTCAAATGGAAAATCAGACGCTTTGAGGTTTGGGGCTCTGTCCCAAGATTTAATGAAAATGATTTTGCTAAATTTGTTTGCCTATGTCTAAAATGAGAAAAGTCCCCCAAAGGGAATAAGATTTTTAAATTCTACCACTACTGAAGAATTTACATGCTCTGAATTTCAAGTTCTAGATTTAGTTGCTTGCTTTAGTTGCAGTGAAGACATACATAGATTTTCTGTTTGCTATGGCCATCAGAAAGCACTGGCTTCATCGTCCCCTACAAGTACTGCTGCAGAGCTGTCTCATCGTGACTCTGTATTTTCAGAGAAGTTTTCATAAATTCACTCCTATCTTCTGTGCTTCCTGTGGCTTTCTCCAGGGAGGAACCCGATGACCTGTCCTAACCTCTCCTCTCAGCAGTGCACAAATCTCTTAGAAAAGAGATCACAAAACTTTGTTAAACAAGGTGACTCAACAGAAACAAATGAAGTGGAAAACACCAAGTGACATGCCATGGGCCACTTGCACATGTCAGGGGGAATTTCAGTAGTTTTAATATCACCCTATAATGCTTTCCTGAGGAGAGGTAGGGAGGGTTTGAACTGTAGCTATCAAAAACCATGAGGGGGAACACCGCATTTCCAGGAAAGAGGGAATCCAGATGCCTTCACACACTGCTGCTGAAGGGTGAGGAGCAGTACTGTGAGATGCTCCCCACAGCCCCAGCTGTAGCTCAGATCACCCATGAATGAAGGCTGCAGCCTGGTCCCCACTGCAGACCTTGTCGGGAGGCTGAGATAGAGGGAAAGCAGCAATGAACTGGGCTACCTTTCATGTCTTGGGCTCTCCCAGAAAAGTTAGCTTGAGTCTTGTTCTAGCTTATCTAATTATTATAATTAGATATAAAATCATTAATAACCTGTCTTAATTACAACAGATTTTCTTCGATTGTAGTCTAATGTAAAAGATTCCAATTAAGCTTCATTACATAGAAAATCTGTGGAGTCTGTTATTTCACTCTTAAGATCATCCAGAACAAAGAGAAGACATATAGATGCTAAGTTTCTTTTAAGGGCTGTATTTTAATTAGTTTCGGCTTCTGAAGCAATTAATGGATTTACTTGTAGTATCTCAGGATATTCATGCTCATCTCTAGAGAGCCAGTGCTGTGAGCTCAGGGAAGATAGGCTGCATTTCTTATGTATGACTGGGAACCAAAATCTTCTCTTGAGGACAGTGTGGAGCTTAGCTTTAAATGAGGAATTTTGGTCTGGTGGTTTTGCCTCAAAATAATGAAACTTCCCCCAGAGTAAAGCAGGTGAGTCCCTGGTACTACTACAAGCAAATATCTCTTAGAAATGCTGGGAGCTTCCCAGCCCACTGGATTCAGCAGGAGGGAAGGTGTTGGGTGTGGTGGCAGAGCCACAGGGATCATGTGCCACCCTGCTGCCACAGGGACAAATCTAACACTCAAGATGGAGAACCCATTTGCTTCCTTTAGCCTATCGCAGCCTCCAGCAGCAAAAGCACGATACTGGTTGATTAGCCCTCCTGAAAGGAGACCTTCCCTCACCTTGACAAGAGTCTTGGCACCTTTTCCCACCCTCTTTGCTTGCTCACAGCTCTGCCGTGGTGAGGTGTGCCAGGTCCCTCTCCACCAGGGAGGGAGAGGGTTGTCTCCTGGTCCTCCTGCTGTGATGCTGAGCAGACTGGAGTTCTCCCCTGCACTGCAGGCTTCCCGTAATACCTCGGGCAGATTACTTAATGTCTCTTTGTGTCTTCTCCCCTTCAATGAAAACTGCTTGCTCTTTCAGCAAATTGCAGAGAGAGCTTCAGACAGAAAAGTCTTACTGATCATTTGCCTTGCTGAGGCTGTGATGCCAAGTTGCTGTATGGATACAGGTACAAAGAGAGGAGGCAGATTCATTTGCCTCATATAATGAGGACAGACAGATGCTTCTATCACTTTTAAGCCAAAGTTTCTGTTTTACGTTATTTTCAGCATCATTGACAGCAGTTTCTAATGAGAAACTGAATCTATAACCTGGCAGTTTTCCCTTTTTGAAGTTGTTGAGTAGATTTACCATGGACTAAGGCTAAACCTGGTGGTTTCTCAATCTGCTGTTGATAATACCCTAAACAGATAACATCTGTGGGTTGAAGGATGAGGTGGAAGGGTTTCATTACTTGCTTAAAAGCATTTTAACATTTCGTATGATTTTTATCATGGCTTGCTGGATGCTATGGGAATGCCTGTACTTTGTTGCTTGGAGCACAGTGCTTTGCACTACTGTTCCTCCCTATTAGGAGTTTTGCAAAAGCTTGGCTCTTGTGTTGTCTGTTGTGTGCTGTGGAGCAAAATGCATTAGTTCATGGCTGTTTGCTTGAAGTTGTGTCAAATTAGGGGAGAAGACAAAGGGTTGATGCAACTCCTCTAGAGGAAGGAATAAATTTAGGCTGATGTTCCCAATTCTAGGACCAGATCAGCATTCTCAATAGAGCTGTGTAACGTTTGCATGTGGGGGGGGGTGGCTATTCTGGACCCAGACTGGGTTCAGTGAATGGTCCCAGGACAAGATCTGAGGCAGGATTTAGGGCTTTAATAGGAATCTTGAAATTGCTGCTCTGGTGCGACTCAGTTTGGAAGTCAGACAATGCTTTGTGGTTGCAATTAGGATCTGTTTACAGCCTAGGAAATCATTGTGCTCCAAAGAGCCACCCTAAAGGATGTAAAGCCTACATGACTAGAAAGCTAAGTGACTGGGAAAAACTCTAGCACCCTTACAAACAGGGTTTGCTGAATTTTCTGTAGCAGCAGCTGCCTCTGGGTTTGTATTGGGTTGTATTAGCAGTGAGCTGTAGATAGTCGTGGAGAAGCAGCGCAGAGGAAGGAAGACTGCTTGCTGAATGTGCCTTGGAAGAGTTGTCTGTGCTGCTAGAGCAGTGTGCTGAGTAACCCCGTGACATTTTCTGTTCTATTACAGTGCAGCAAGTACGTGCCGGGGTACTGGGAGGAGAGGGAGTGTGTTGGGATGGAAGCTGGGCTGAATGGCTGTAGCACTTTGCAGCACGTCGGAGGGTACAGAGCAAGTGTCTGCAGTGCAACAGCATGTCCTTTGGCAGCTGTGCTGGAGCAGGGGTTGGGTTTTTTTCCTGCCAGCAAATGCGAGCACCCCATTCCTCCTAAAGCTGGAAAGAAGCCCTGAGCGAAGCTTCAGATGTCTGGGGAAAAATGAGCTAAGCCTTCCCCAAGCAGCAGTGCAGTCAGGTGCTGAACTATTATAAAGCCAGACAAAGAATAGATTATTTCCCTTTTTAGCCTACTTCTCCCTCCTCAAATTTATCCTGTGCAGTGATCCTTCCCTCAGCCTGCAAGAAGCCTCATCCATTGGCAGTCATCTGCTCGGCTATGCTGGTATGTGACATGGCATCTGTATAGCATGTCCTTCAGGGGTTGTAGCTTAACCACCAGCCCCAACTCACCTGATTTTCCATAAGACATAAACACAGGTTTGAACTCTAGCTTTAGTTCAAACTGAGCTTATCTGCTTTTCAGCCTGGCAGGGTCTGTCTTGCACTCGGTTTCTGCTGTATGTGTCTTGATGACTCAAGCCACTCACTTTAAGCCAAACTATGAAAAACAAAATGAATGGAGATCTCTGGTCACTGAGATGTTCTCTAGCCCTCTGCTCTTCTCCTCTTTTACAGCCTCGTTTATTCCTTTCCTGGCTAGGTTTCCAGCCTCTCTCTCCAGGTCTTCTACTTCTGTCTCTTACAGGGATTCCCTATTTTGTCTTGTCATACATCCACAAAAGTCCCCGACTCAGAGGCCTTCCAGCTTCTCTTTCCTTCCTTCTGCTCTCCCCTATGTGGTGTTCTCAAAAAAAAAAAGGAAAGAACTTAAAACCATAAAGAAAATCTTTGGGTGTAGACTGGCATTTTCAAAAGCAACTCTAGCAATGAGACAGCTGTGTCTCATGGGTTCAGTGAAAGATTTTCCCACCTGGTTCTCTCTGTTACCTGTGAAAAAGCATTCCATGTTGCAGCAGAAATGCTTCAGCCAGTGTGTCCTATGCATAGAACACGACAGTGCTCGAGCACAGAGTAAGCTGGTGCCCATCAAAAGCAAGGAGCCTGGATATTGGCTTAATGGCATGTCAGGGGTGTTTTGTCACTGGTTTTTTCCCATCCCATTACAATGCAGTGCTCCATAGCTGCATCACAATGTAAGCAGCATCCCATGTTCATCTCCACTTGTTTTCATTTCTCTCCTCTCCTTCCAAATGATACAGGATTTAACCTTAGTTTGGAGAGCAGATCTGCTGCCAAGACGGTTGGAGGAAATGCTGGAGATGGTGACTTTTGCTGGGATCTTCCCCACTCAGGACAATTTGTCTATGAAAGCCTTGGGGAAAGCTGCAGGTGATGGATGAGGCATGAGTTAGCAGAGGTTGAGCTCTCCTGTGTCTCTTCTCTCAGTTCTCCTAGTTCATTAATTTGCTAAAGACATCTATCTATGCCCGGGCTTGGTGGTAGAGTAAGAGCAGAGCTTTGCCTCATCACGTGCAGCCATGCCCATGTGATGTTAACTTGATTTTCTTCTCCTATAGACAGCCTTCTGTCAGGTAGGGCAGCATCTTGCTTGGAGGTCTGTTGCCAGAAGGTAGTGGTGGTTTGTAGGTTCTGCTGTCCATGAAACGTTGTGGTGGAATGGGAGGTGTGGTGGCTATCCAGGAGAATGGCCGAATAAGATAAAACAGATACTCTCTGACAAGACTTTGGGAGACAGCAAATGCCAGAGACGAGATCCAAGTGGAATTTTTGTGCAGTTTGGAGTCAGAAAGGAGTCCACCATTTGAAGAGTTCTAGTGCCATTGTGTGCAGACAAAGTTAGTGTTATTTCCTAAGTTATTTGCTGTGGTTATTACACCCACTCTGAGTATTGCTTAGAGAAGACCAAGGCAGATTCTCTTTTATCACTGTCTTTTATTTGCCCCTTCTTAATAGCAATTCTTAGTTCTGGAGTCTTGAATATGCCTTATTTTGTCCTCTTTTGTACCAGTTTCACGTTACTGCAGCCACAATGACATCAAGTGATATTCCTCCATGGTTATCACAACATACTGTAAGAATGGGGCCTCAGCTTTATATCTAGTGATACATATTTATGTTCAAAAATGTCTTGCCGTAGGATACCCAATCCAAGATGAATTGTGAGTCTCTTCTTCCCTGCTCAGGAAATTACCATCTACAAGGGCACCCTGTCAAAAGGAGGGAGAGAGTTTACAGTGATATGCAAGTTACATTTAAGAAGAACTGAAAATCTCAGCCGGCGTAAGGCAAACTCTAGAATAAGCTGTCAGAACGGTGCAACCTTTAATATTCATCTATTCAGGATGCATCGCTGCATAATGTGTATTGCAGTCATCAGATACACATGTTTAGCACCTAGAAACAGTAAAATAACTTGTTAAAAGTAAAATGGAAATTATGGGATTGATTTACCTATGCACTTCTAGTTGCTTTATGCCAGACTGGTGGTATGAAGGAGGCATAAACCTCATATATCTGGCTGAGTAAATTAGATTAATGTCTTGTTCTCTTTTTTGGAAAGGTCTAAAGCAGACAAAATGTACCGAGCCTGTACAAATTCCTTTTCTTGTATGTCTGTTGCAGCCTTCCTCTGCGGCAGTTTTTACGATCTTTCTGGTTTTAAAAGAAAAATATCTTTTAGTGCTAGTTTGTCCCCTGTTGCTGAAGGAGCACTGCTAGAAGTTCACTGCCATCAGATGCCCACCCTCACACACAGTGTACACACTGGCTGTGCTTTTACACTCTTGTGGGCAAGTCTGTTTAAGCCCCCTGTGAGCGCAATGTTATATGGATTTCCTATTTGCTCCTGCTCTCCATCTGCTGTCGCACAGTGGCTCTAGGAGCACAGGTCTCCCAAGAGCAGCAGTCTGTGCTGCTCTACCAACACTGTTCCTTTTTCTGCAAAAGTAACAGACCATGTAAAACCATTTTGGCAGCTAAATATAGCCCGTGGGCTTGCAGTTGGGCAACGGTGTTACACGCTCAGGTAGGGTTTCCGTGATACATTTGTTTTATGTGGCTCTCTGTGTAGAACTGTGTTTTGTTACATATATAAAAATACTTATCTTCATATTTTTTCATCTGTAAGTACTCTTTCTGAGAAGGAAAAGATGGAGTTTGTGCAATCTACTGTGATTGCACTTAGCCGCTCTTCATTATAGGCCATTGAATGGTTTCTTTGATTTTTCTTTTTCTAACACTACTGAAGTTCTCACTCTGAAGAAAAAAAAAACCCTCAATTTTAAGAGACTTTGCGAAGGAAAAATTGTTCAGGTCACATCTTGGTCTCCTCAGCGTGATGTTGTCTTTATAAAGCATCAGTATATGTTTGATGAGTGTTACTGGTTCATATAGACAGCTACCTAAACTTCATATTGGCAGACCTTTAGGAAGGAAATTTACTCAGTCCGTGGTGCTTAAATGCCTGTGAACACAGAGAAGGGACCAGAAAACTGAGGGCTGAAGGCCAGTCTATATGATGGAGTCAGCTCTGGACTGGGCTGTGTTGAATGCACAAAGTAGATTGTACTGTTGTTGGGGAATGAGGCTGGGAGAGGAGCACGTCTAGCTGTGGGTGGTTCTGACCCTGGTTCCAGTCAGCCCAGTCCATCCCTCCATCTCCCTGTTTTCCATTGTGTTCATTCCTTCATACAGCCAGCAACTGCTGTTACCAAAACCAGGCAGATTTTTCTTTTACCACTGTCTCTTTTGAAGTTATGGACCATGCACCCAAAATATAGTTGGAAAAGCATCAGGCATATGCTTTACCAGCTCTCTGAGTTGTGGTGGAAACATCTCTGGGTAGGATCCAGCTGTGCAATTAGTGAGTAGGCAGGAGTGTGAATTCCCAAGAACATTTATAGCTGATGGGCCTGTTTTTCTGGCACCAGTTGTGCCCTGAAGCATTTGTTAAATTTAGTTGGACCAGAGGATCTGAGCAAGTGCATTGTGGGAGAGAGAAAAGCAATGCCATGGGCATGTTCCCACTCCAACACAATACCTCTTGATGGAGATACGGGGGCTTTTTTTTGGCTGGCAAGTTCAGAAGAAAGGGATGAGCTGAAATTGGATGATTATATTAAGAGATGAGATGATCATGCCTTTTAGGGCTTAACATAAGTCTGAGACGATTCTGGCCTTCATCATTATGTCAATTCACATGGTGTTTACTGAAGTAAAGCCACCAAAGTGACTCCTCAATGGTAGAAGATGTCAGTTGCTACCATACAAAGAAGCTGGACTGTTAGAGCTCATGATCCAGGAATGCAGCCTTTGATTGCACACTGCAGTTACAGGGAGTATAAAGGATGTCTTTTCCTGGGAGACAGAGTTGTTTGAGAAATCTGACCTTACCTCTATCTGTTCTGCAGCATCCTGAGAAAATTAACAAGGCATAACGGCCCATAATACCCACATTTTGGCTGCAATCACAAATCTAGAATGTCCTCATCTTCGTAGTATTGCCGTCGTCTTTATTATATCTGCATCAAGGGCTTATTTCTGGTTGGACACGTACTGATCAGACCAAGATGTTGCTGAAGGCAGTCATTTCCCACTGGTGGTTAACAACCCATCCCAGGAGGAGCCTGCCCTTGGCAAAGAAGGTGGTAGGAGTCATTTCATGGGGGCTGCAGCCACATCACTGCCCTCGAGCTAGTGTTTTAAGTAGCATAATTTAATTAAAACTTAATAAGGAATCAGAACTTGTGCACAGCATTGCACTGCCATTTTTTAACAACAAATTAATATATTTATTCCAGAATTTCCTCTTTCTAAGCAATTTACATTAAGGTTATACAGTTTTAAGTCAAATTCTGCACATTTGTATCAGCCAGCACGTTTGTATCAGGTGTGTGCCTGTCTGTTTGAACCAAGTGTTTAATATTTTAGTGGCTTGTTCACATTTAGAGATAGAAGAAGAAAGACATGCTGACATATTTTGCTCACATTTGAAACCAATAGCCAAAATCCTGGTCCCAATTTAATTTCAAAATTCCCAGCAACTGTAACAGGGCGAGGCTTTCACTGAAAAAAATTAATTTCATTTTGTGTGTCTCTTTCTAAACCTTTCCATTTACTGCACCTGAGTGAAAGCCAATATGGAAAAGCCAATATTGACAAAAAGATCCAAGTGTGTCTTTCTTAGGTCATTTCACTTTTTGGCCTCTTCAGTTTCTCATGGCCCTGAGGATAAACAGAAGTTCACTCATTGCTAGAAACAACATCAATGTGCTTCAGCTGGTTGTGGCTACTGGCCAGTAACCTTGGCTTTTCAAACAGCACTCTTTCACTTTCAAGTATTTCCGAACAACACGCTTGGTTGGCTTGCAGTGTTCCTGCCAGCAGCTGGGTACATTAGGTGGTCTGTCTCCACCATAAATTGAACACAACAGGATGCTCAGAGTGGAGTGACAGGCTTTCAGACAGCAAGATCTTTAGGGAAATCAGTCATTATTATAAAAACAGCTTCAAGGAGGCACCTATTTAAGGCAACGTTGAGGGATAGGGATAAAGCAGCTTGAAAGGGACAATGGAAAGAGAAAAGGTTAAACAGAGCAATTGTGCATAAAATCTGTGTGTTATTTATAAACCTTCCAGATGTGCAGGACCTCTCTCTGGTTAACATACTTGCAATTTCCTAAACCTTTGGGCGAAAACTCCAGCAGGTACAGAACTGCCAGCCACTTGCTTAACCAAAATATGCCATCAAAGATGGAAAGTTGGGCAGGTTTGTTCCTATGCCTGCTGGAAATCTTTGTCATTAGTTTGCTGGAGAAATGCAAACAGATACTAAGTACCGCATCAGAGCTTAGTGAGCAGATGCCAATGTTAAGAGTAGTTCAGTGGTCATGGGATTCCTGCAGAATCCATGGAATTTGCAGTGGATTTGGCAGAAGAGGGTCTGCTGTTCAGTGAAAAATGTTTCCAAAATTCTTCCCGATATTACGAGAATTAGTAACAAGCTTGTGAAACTTGTTCTGCTGCAAACATCATGCCAAAAGGAGGTTTTGTTTTCCTCAGTCTTCTTCAATGATTTTCCCCTCTCCTTCTGTTTCTGTATCTCTTTTTTTTTTTTTCTCCTAGTTATTGTTTCTAAGTGGAAATGTTCTGTTGACCCAGAACAAAAGACTGGGTGGATTAGGAATTTTTGGTATTAGGATCATAAAGACTTTTTCTCTTGTAATTTCCCCCTCTTTCCTCATGGTTTCCTGTCCTTCATTTCCCTGTGTGAGCCTTCATTGGAAGGAACCTCCAGGGTTTTACATCTTTTTCTCCTTTCATTCCATGCAAAATCCTGTTCAGAGTCATTCAGTGCCTGCCTGGAGGTGAAGGAACACGGGGTGAGTTTGAGGAAACCCTTTCATCTCCCAGTGAATATCCTTGAATTGGATTTTTACTCATGGTTGGCATCCCACGGGATTACAGTACAATAATGTGGTGGTAGTGATTTTGTTTGAGAAGGCAGCACTTTAGATTTGTCAGGGAGTTTTGATGTCTGAATAAGCCAACAGAAAGCCAGTATGAGAGCTGTTGGGGTATTTCCAGCTTCATCTACCAGGACCAGAATGGTACTCAAAGCAAAAATTCAGTGGAGGCTCAGTCTTTGAGGGTTGTGCAAGGTGCTGGCACTCTGGTCCTGAGATAGTAAAGCACACTCAAGTTGGTAGTCCCCCGTGATGACTCAAAATGGTTAAAAATAAGGACGTGCTTATGTGAGCCAACGGATGGGGAGTCAGAGAACTCTATTCCTTACAGGCTTTGGCTCTTCCAGATGAAATAATATTGCAGCAGGGAACTTACTTTGGTTGGCACGACAAGGATACTTGGGAGAGAAAGAAATAGTTCGTCATTTCAGCAAGACTTTCTCGCTAATATTTTGCAAGAACTCTGTCTTCCTGTAGGTGAAAATATTTGCTCATGAAAAACCATGTTGCCTTTGCAAACCACATCAAGCACAAATAATCATAAAGTGTTTACTGTTTTTGTACTAGAGTCTGCCTCATTATGTAATTAGTACTGTAAAATATAAGTCTGCACTCCTGGTGGCTCAGCTCACAGAGCACTGCTGCTGTTCTCTGATTGAATGCATACAGCTCTTGAAAGAAAATTTCTTCTGCAAATGTTTCTGCTGACAAGTTGAGAAAGCGCTGTCTGGAAGCTTTCTTTGCTTGCTGTCTGAAAGGTATCTGTCTTAAAAACATTCCCACCTGTAATTTTCTTGACTTAGAGTACCTTTAAATATGATAGAACACAAAGAGGACTTAAACGAATTATTTAAAAAAAAAAAAAAAGGGAAAAAAAATTCCTGCCATGTTTTAGGTGGTTTTATTAACAGAAACTGTGGACAGTTTGATGATGCTGTTTCTCTTCATGTTATACAGATACTTTTAACCTATATCAGTGCTGAATTATGGCCTCCAGTATTTTCTTTCAATGATAAACAGTGTCATTGTGTGTGTTCCCAATACAGACCAGTTACTTGTCCTTAATGCCTAAGTCCTTAGGATTTTTTTTCACTATTTTTTTGTGTGATTTTTTGGAAGAACGCATTTGTTACTTCACACAGCTAGGGAAAATGAAATCTGATGACTGGTGCTTTGATTCTTCTGTCAGGTTTATATTCCATGCTTATGACAGGCAATTCTTAACCAGGTGCTTATTTTGTGTTACGGATATGAGTTAATTCCTCCCTGGTGCCCAAAGAAATCAAATTCTCTCCTTTTCTTTCTATTATATTTTTTTTTATTTCAGAACAATTTACTCCTGAGGATTTACAGGTGGGTCACTATATCTAGGTGTGCAGTAGCTTAGTAGAGGCAAGATAGTATGAAGTACAAAAGCTTTATGTTTGTATTCCAAAGCTAAAGGAAAAGACAAGGTGCATGGATTGGACTGCACACTGCAGAGATAAATCAGTTTCAGACTCAGTCATGAGAGGAAGAAAAGGAAGAACCTATAGGAATCCTCTGCTTGTATTTATCAACATTTAAAACACATCTCTAACTGTACTTTCCAGCACACCAAATGAAATTCCTACCAATCATTCACTTTGTTGCTATTAGTGCTGTTAATAATGTAATTTATTCAACTTAAGGGCTCCAACAGAAATATATAATAGGATAGATATAAAAACTGTTCACTGGAAAGATACATTGGGTAAAAATTAGCTAATTATACAGGAGCTGATTCATAAAATTGCAGACACCAAAGGGCAGCCTTCCTGAACTGTCTACCTCAACTGAGCCTTGCAGGATTTCTAAGCACAAGCTTGTTGTGCTACAGGTGAGCTACTGATTCAGAGACACCATTAACCCAATGGCTCAGAAGGTCACCTATAGGAGGGACATATATGTCGATGGGTTACTCTGGTTCTCTCCTCCAGGTACCCTTCATTGCCATATTTCCTGCATTCATGTGATTTTGCCCAGTTCCTACTGGATGAAATTTTGTGTGATCTGCAGATCAAATGTCACAGAAGCACTGAGTTTAGTCTGCATAATTTTGTCTAATCCAAGAAGCTAAGGAAATTACATTGGATTATTTGTAGGTAGCATGAAGGACCTCAAAAAGTTTAGAACCATATGATTCTTTACACTTCTTGAGGCAAAACTAGGGATTGAGTCTTCCCATGTCTTAGTTTTAAGTTGCTGAGTGTAAGGCTCATTACAGTGATAGACTCGGTTTGTACTTGTGGACCCTTGAACATTTGGCTCTCAACATATTTCCCAATTATTTATCACTGCAGCTAACAGCTGCTCTTCTGCCCTTTGTGTTTATTTAAAATGTGTTCTTCAGCTGCTGAAATAGCTCTGTTTGGATGTCCTATAGGGAGGCATATGAGCTATGTTGCTGCCCATGGGTTTTGTCTGAGCGCTGAAGCAGTCAACACTGGGACAGCTGAAGGACAGTGAAATTTTACAGCTTTAAGAATTGCTATACACGGACACTTACTAGGAGAAAAGCAGCATTTTATGTGTCCTGTCGTTCTTCTATCGGTAGTAATTTATTCTACAATGCATTAACTGGCCTAAGTTTATTCCTATTGTGCAAGAGACAATTCTTCTTTCTTGCATTCCCTTCCCTATAGTGTGTCAAGGACCTTAACTTGTTCTTATTGGATTTTTATTTTCTCTTGTTTAGAAATTGAGTGTTTAAGGGCTAGTTTTCACAGCAGCAGAGCATATGCAGCAATAAACATCTTCTCCAGTTGATTAAGCACCATAGCTGAGTTGTTCAGCTTCCATAGAAGCTGTTTATTGTAAGTATCCTCCAACTCTTAGGACATCATTTTAATTATATTGCATGAGAAGGAGCAAAAACAATAAACCAGAACATTAGAAAAAAATTAAAAGATATAATTTTCCTTCCCTGAGAGTAAGTCTTCAGTGAAGGTCAGAGTAGATTGTAGGTGTTTGTGTAGCTGGGTAGTGTTCTCAAAACCCCATTTCCCAGTACGTATTTCTTTTCAGAGGCTGCAGCAGGCATTAAGGATAGGATAGGCCATTTCAACTGATCTTCTGAGGCCAGGTTGTGAAGCTATTGTGAATCATGCTGGTGATTTCAGAGAAACATATTGCACAAGCTCACTATTTGTCAGTGCAAATGATGTGTTTCCAGCTTGACCAGTGGAGACTGTAGCCTTGACAGGGTGACGGCAATGTGGGTAGCTTGCTTAGATTTACTTGCTCTCTCTGCTCTGAAAGATGTGAAAACATTCATTTCTATTACTGCCATTCTGAACCTTTTCACTAGCTCCAGATATCAGTTGGGATATTTGTCTGTCTTACCATTTGTTTGAGAGAGGCCGTGAATAACTGTAAAAAAAAAAAAAAAGGCAAGCTGTAGCAGGTCAGGCATGGGAGGACAGTGTCTAAAAGAGACTTCTCAAGCACATCAACATTTTATTTCAGACACATACCTTGCATTTCCAACCTGCCAGGTAACCCTCAACACTGGTAAAACTTCTGTGGCTTTCTTGATTGCATAAGGTTGTTGATGTTTGGCCTAGTATCTTCACTTGACTGGCTCTGAGGGGACCATCTGTGTTACCTGAGAGGGTAACTGTTTTCTTTTTCTGGTTCTTATGATTATCTTCTCTTTTGTTAAACAGTTAGTTTAACTGCCAATTAAATACTGCCCTAAGTTAAACACAGGCAGTTAAGCTCTAGCTATTCTTCTAGTAAACTACAGCAGTGGGGGCAATGGCAGTTTCTGTGGTGGAAGTCTGACCTAAGGGCAGGCTTATCAGGTTATTTGTGCAACGTTTGTTGAAAGGTTTGTGAACTTTCCAACAAACCCAGTTTTGAACAAATCTGGGCCATGTTAGCCAGGTAAAACATTGACTTCACGCACCACTATTCCTGCCTCCTTCCTCTTGCTGCCCTATGTGCTCTGAACCAAATAAACCCTGACAATCTTCGCGGGGGTTTCGAAGGTGAGCGATGCTGTGGCCTGCAGGGGTGGCGAGGGGGCTGGCATGCATGAGGTGAGACAACAGATCCAGTTTGGTGTGATCTTTTGAAGCAGGATTTTCACCCAGCTCTAGTAAGAATGACTGGGAGGAATCCTAGAGAGGCAGTGGGGCAGGATGTGTCAACAAGGAGAAGTATCAGCCAGCAGTGCCTGCTCCCATGACTAAACTATGAAAACTACCTTCCTTGTCCTCCCCCCGCCTTACCATTGCTTTTTAACTGATACCTTCCTTACCTGCTTTTACACAAAAGCACTCCCTGCAAACACACAAATATACACCACTACTATCTTCAGTCCTCTTTTAAGTTCCCTTTATTGCAAATGTTGCTCAGTATAAAACTGGTGGAGACCTGTGAATTTGCTCCTCCTGAGACAACCTTCTTAAGTGAGAATCCAACATTTTGTGGGGGGGCTGTTATCATCTCTTCTTATGTGCTGCTATGGGCCCCACAGAGAAAGAGCCTGCTCTATGATCATACACCAATACGAATATAAACCAGCGTGCAGTCACATTACTTATGCTAGCAATTTTTCCTGCTTCTATAAATCCATCATCTTCCACCAGCAGCTAAATGACACTGATGTTAACAACATTATTTACTCCTTGATGTTTGAAGAGTTGCTCTTTCTCTAGCCACTGGTGTAAGCATTTTGAGAACTGAGAGCTAACTTAAGGTAGAAAAGGAAACTGTGGCTCTCCAAGTAATGCACAGCCCAGTTGTGGCTTATTGCAAAGTTTTGCAGACCCTGCCAGGTATAGCTTGCTGTTCAGATTTCCACCCCAAATACTGCAGACCTGTTTGTAGCAACTGCAGGAAGAACTGGAAGGACTTCTACACCCATCGCCACATGCATTGAATAAGATGATGTTAAATAAAACTGGCCCTAGCCCTGATCCTTGTGGATCTACTGCTCACCCTCCTCCC
>JAOXJM010000052.1:46749987-46765088 GCA_026413425.1 Tringa solitaria
AAATAAAACTGGCCCTAGCCCTGATCCTTGTGGATCTACTGCTCACCCTCCTCCCCTAGAAGTGCCCGTCATCCCAGAGTGCTCCTTTTACACCTTTGCCACCTACTTGTCCCTCTGATTTGCTAGACCTAGCTCCATGGTTTTGATATGTCTGAAGGAGATCAGATAAGCTGTGATATTTCGCCATGTAAAATTGTTATGGGGAAAATGCCTTATAGTGAAAGCAAGAGAAAGTTTATGGTCACTGAGGATTCCTCATTATTTTTCCTCCAGTGTGGAGAAAAATAGCGAATCAGCAGCTTGTCTATGCAGAGAAGTCCAAATCAAAAAGCAGTAACGAGGAGGAAACTGCAGTGCAGTGATTTTGAGATGCCACTGTCTTCTCAGTGATGGTTTGTGGCTCAGATGACTCTAGCCCACCTTGAAAACAGGAAGACAGCAAAGGCTATAATGCAGAGAGTCTGGGAATCACACATTTTAAGGTTAGAAGGTGATCATGAGCCATTTAATCTTAACTCTTTCATATTGCCAGCTTACAGAGTGCAGACTTGCACTCCATTAACTCTGCACAAGGTCCATAACTTTTGTCTGATTATCCTACCTTGGTTTAAAGACTTGGAGTGAAAGAGATCTCCACAAAGCTGTAGACAAGTTGTTTTAGTGGGTAATTGCTCTTGTAAAAAGCAAACCTAACATTTGTTGTATGTACAACTTTGGCCTTTTTTTTTTTTTCTTCTGTCTTTAAATGTATTTATAGCCCTGGGCAGACTCTCTTTCAAATTGTTGTTTGACTCTTGTGGGTTTTTTCCTCCTCATTTGGAATATGTAAAGAAGTATTGATATAGAAAGTATTATTTGAAACTTTTTAGAACAAAGTGACTGTTTTCTAGTTAAAAAAGAACTTGCTGTAACTATTTTTTTCTCTAACAAGTTCTTCTTTTAATTTAAATAAACCAATGTGTACACGCCTATAGAGAACTAGGATGGTTATACGCTTCCCCAGTATTTCCTGTTGAAAACTACTGGCTACAAAACACTTGACTAAACTGGTTTTGACTTTACCCAGTATGGTCATTCTTCTTTCTGTGATAAGAATATTAATTTCAGTTTCTCCCTTCCTTGGTAACTTTCTCTCTTGTTCTAAAAAAATTCTTTCCATCTTTCATGAGAGCTGGTTATGCTCTGAAGACATGTAGGAATCATGAAATCCTCATCCTCAATCATTTGGATGCATTTTCAGGCTGAATGATTTTTTTTTTTTTCTGATGGACTCCCAACAGTTGTATTACCGTCAAATTTTAATGCAAGAGTTTTGATTTTTACCATTCACACAGTGAAACACCTTTTTACTACCTTTTTATCACAATTTCACAATGTTATCTGAAGTCTCATTCTAATCTTGTAAAGAATTGCCAAAATTGTGGTATTATTGTCTATATTGCTCTGTTGTTCCTGTTTGCAGCAAGTTCAGTGAAAGTCTAGTTAGGCTCCTCGTCTTATCACAGCCACATTGTTTTCTGTGTAAGCTACTGGCAAGAACAATGCTAAAGCACTTAATAACAGAATTTTGTCATAAGCTTTATCTCTGGACACTATTCCATTTTATCATTTTAATAGCAAATGGCGTGTTTTACACAGTTGCCTGATAAAAATTCTCTTAAGCCTCACTTTTTCTTTTTCTTTTTTTTTTCTTTCTTTCTCTCTCTCTCTCTCAATTTTCAGCCATAGCTTTCAGGAGCACTTACTTCCCCCTCATCTTTTTAAGGCCAAGGTCACACTAGTGAAAGATGTTGTGGGACACCTCATGTGTCAGACGTATGACACAGTGCTTTTAGACAAAACAATAAAGCAGTGTTTGAAGGGCTCACAACAAACTAACAGTGTCACAGTGATGAAGAAACAAAAGATGATGGGCTCCGATGAAAAAGTCCACCACGAGTGCGCATTGCAGTTCAGACTCCAGCCAGCTGGCAGGGAAATGGAGAAGCGATGAAGGTTGTTCTATCTTATTTTACTATCCTTATTTCTCCTTCGTAGCATGGAGAACTTAATCAGGTGTGATTTGTGTTTGTTCTTCAGCCAGACAAGTTTCAAAAACCAAGGAAACCTTTCCCATAAATGAATACATAGAGAAGCAGCCCAGCAACTCCTGGTAAATATATGACCAGTGGTTCACATCTAGAGTGCCCACCTGTCCTATATTGTGGAGGATGTCCATTATTTGGTACTTCATGTCCCTTATACCATAACAAATGGCTAAATTGGCTTCTGATAAGGTGCAAAATGTCACTTCAATCTGTAACAGGAGAACAGCAATGTCAGAGTTTCAAGAGAGCATGAGACATCCTGAAGTGAAACCTGGCAAATAAGTTTTTGGCTTGTATTCCTCAGAAGGAAATTCTTAATGTTGCTTCTGAAGCGGGGATGATGGCTGTGCTGGTGAGCATTAACCTGCCATGGGGCAGGTGAAATAAGAATTGATTGATGGGCTAAAGGGAAATGCAATATTTTCTAAGTAAAAGTCTGCAGTGCGTATAGGAATTTGTGTAGTGTAGTGCATGGCTTGGAAAATATTCTTCTCCATAGTTAATAAAGTGTGGATTTTTGGAGCTGGTTTTGCTTTGGTTTAGGACCTCTGCTCATTTTAAATTCAAGGTGTGTAAATTCATGCTAAGCAGGAGTAGGAATAGATCCTTCAACTATGTAAACTCGGACAACATTAACTTCCATGATGACTTTGTGAGGGTCCCAGGCCATCTACCATGGACAACCCACAGTCTAAAGCTGCTGTCATTGACATGCAAAGTGCAACATGCTGAAAGTCATGTCCTGGAAGTATGGGTCCAACCTTACTTTGGGAACTTGAGCTCCCAAACATGGGACACAGCTGAACGTCACAAGTGTTTCCCACAGTCTGGTACAGAATAAAAAAGTGAGGAAGAACCTACTACCTTAGGATGCACAAAATGCATTGAATGTTACTAATGAACTGTAATAGATGAAGCATTTCCAGCAACAAAATCTACCCAGATGAAAGCATAAGCACTTATTTTCTGGGTTTCGTGAAGAGTATGCGTTCAGATGAGTCTGAAATGCTTGTAATTAATGTTATCAAAACTGTGACATTTAATTAACTCAATAACACATTGAGCCTAATGATAACACATTTTGATTCACCACAGGCAGCGATGAGCTCTCCTGAGCAACTCCAAAGGTGGGAAGGACTAGGGGAAGGAGGATACCCATAGTGCACGTGAACATATGTTTCACTGAAGAAAGACAGTGACGCTGATTATGCTGTCAATCCCCAGCTCACATTAGAGAGACATTTATGAGTTCAGAATATCTGTTATCTGATATTGATACAATGATCTGTTTTTCCAGTCTTAATTTTTATAACACTTATTTGCTACTGAAAAGAATAACAACAGAATGCATTATTTTCATATTCTTGAGCCAGAACTGGTCAATGAAATAATGTCTTTTTGACATTGAAACCTATTACAAACATTTTCTAAAATTGAATCAGCAAATGAATTTTTTTTTAATTTGCAATGGAAATTTCTGCTGTGTCATTCAGCTGATCGATAAGAATTTATCCAGAAGAACTAATATGTTCTCCCCAGATGGGAGGGGAAGAGAATCACAGGTTTGCTGGTTTTGCTAGCGTGTAACTGATTAGTCAGGTAGCGGCATGAAATTTTCTTCTCCACGATATTTATGTGAATTTAAATGCTTTTCAGAGACATCTTATTTAGTTAAAATAAATATATAAAAAGAACTAAGATGAACAGGGACTATGCTTACGTATCCTGATTATGCATGATGCTTCTGCATCTTAAATACAATGAAAATATGCCATTGGACCTTTAACCCCTGTAGGACTGAATTTCACTGACTTTCCCATCCTGAATATAGGACGTGAGTTCCTAAGAAATCTCAGAAATAAGGAAGGTAATTTGTTTGCGTACAATGAGCCCAACTGGATGAGGTAGAGAAGCTCACAAGTGTAAGGGAAGTTTTATGAAGATGCTTTTGATGACTCACTCTATGGACAGGAATGAAGCTTGTGGCTTAAGTATATTCCAGATAGGAGATGGGGCAGGAGAAGTGAGCCAAGGTTTGAGTGGAGAGAGATGGCAGCTGTGAGGAAAGATTAGTAGAAGGAGTAGGGCAAGCAACAAGTTCACAGATGTGCCTTTCAGGTATGTTTTGTGGCAGTCAGTCCATGCCCTTTGAGATTTAAGTCTGACAATATTTCCCTGACTAAAACTCAATCTCCATGGGTTTCTGCTGGCACTGACTCGGAGTAGCTTCAGATTTAAGGTGGGATTTTAGGCTGTCAATCGGGACAGGTGTTGTTCCCACTTCATGAATAGGTACTAAGGGTCAAGGGTTTGAGGATGAGGAGGATAAGGCTCTGTTCCCACTGAGGATCCAATCCTAGCAGCTGGTCCATGCCATAGGCTCTATCATGTAGGGTAGATGATGACTAATTGCTCTCTCCAGGAATTTTGTTTGCATAGTAGCGGGCAGAGGAGGACTGCAGTGTCCCTGCAGCATGGCCATCATTACAATGTACTGCCGGGGTTACATTTCTGTAGCAAAAGCATGCATATTAAAAAGGGGGTGTGTGCGTGGGGATGGGACCAACGGACACATTCTGGCATTTGTGAAATGAGCTGAAGAATCGGAAACAATGGAGCCAAGGTCCCTTCTCTGAAGATGTATGAGGGGGCGTTGGATGCCTGGAATCTTATTGTCATGGGGGGGTTTTGTTCTTCCTTCTTTTTCCTTTTTTTTCCTTGCATGCGAGTGAGAAAGGGGGGGGGGAGGGGTGGGAGGTAGTCTCTCCGCTGCCGTGCTGGGTGCCAGGCTTGCTACTGCAGTATCGTACTCAATATTCTGATCACCTTGCAAGTCAAGGAGCCTTGTGGAGCCTGCAGTGGTGTCAGAGTGAAAAACGAGCAACGCCATCACGCTTGGCCAGGCGGTGGCTGCCTGCCCGCAGCGAGTGCTGGTCTGCAGTGTCTTCCTTTGATAGAAACCCACTTTGAGCAGGTTGGTGGGCTGGTGGCTCGTTTTTCGGTTTGATATGTGTATTTGTGACAATTTCCCTTTTTTCCCTTACGTTTCCCTTACTTTTAAATAAGAGGTTTCACTGCAGTGGTTCACAATACCAGAAGCTTGAACTCCTTGTCCTAGGGTCTTGGATTCCTCCCACGATTTGTCAGTCATTTCGGAGGATGCAGAAAGGAGTGGGCTCAGCTGAATGTGGCTTTGGATGTGTTTTCTTTTCCCTCTCTTGCCTCTTTTACATGGCGAGTTAGCTGGAGGAGGCAGTTTCTCCACAGTGAAAGGCAGAAGGATTGCACCAGCACTTGTGTGTGTGTACGTGTACATGTGTCAAGGGAGGAGTGGGCTTTTCAGTAGGGAGTTATTGCAGTGGCGAGTGCAATACAGACCCCTGGATGCCGTTAACTCAAATGGGTTGTCTTTTATTTATTGTTCGTGGCAAAGGCATTGCCTTGGCAACCATGATGCTTCTCCACTCTTGACTGGCGCATTCTGCGTCATCTGGGTAGGACACAGCAAAGCAGCAGAAGGAGCAAGGCAAGTGCTTGTTTGGTTCATGACGGTCAGAGTCTGATAGTGCTGGTTAGAGGCAACTGGATAGCTGGGAAATGCTGCAGAGGGTTTTTCCCACACTGCTCTGTCAGGTCATTCAGAAGAGGTCTGCAGCACCCCTGTATTATTGCAGAGCTGGTCTTCCGTTCGTGGAAGTTTGGTTGCAGCCTGCTGTTCACCCGTGGCGTTTTGGTCGTGACATCTAATCTCTGCAGTGTTAATATGCATCATTCCTCACTTGCAGCAGCCTCTACTCTGCCAAGATGACTTTGTGCCATCTCCAGGGAGAGAGACAGAGGGAGGGACTGGTTGCCTGTTAGGTTACGTGTTCCAGTATGAATGCATTTGCACTCAGTGCAAATGCAGCCCAGATTTCTTAAAAGTCATTCTTTCCCTCATAGCTGGTGTACTGCCTAGTTATGAAGGCTTGTGATGGTAACTTCAGGGTTGACCCATAAATAAAATAATCCAACCACTCATCCAGCCCTGGAAAACAAGCAAATAAAGCCCTCCTGGAGCTGCGTTAACATGACTATGACCACTCTGCATGG
The DNA here is from genome assembly GCA_026413425.1 of Tringa solitaria. Taxonomy (NCBI): domain Eukaryota; kingdom Metazoa; phylum Chordata; class Aves; order Charadriiformes; family Scolopacidae; genus Tringa; species Tringa solitaria. The sequence continues at coordinate 46,756,167 of JAOXJM010000052.1, forward strand.
AGGCTGTCCTTTATGTCTGTACACTGAGTTAAGGATAAGGTTTGCAGTATATTTACTGTGATGGAAGAAGCCCTCAAAAAAACTAATTTCCATTGTGACTAGATCAGCACAAGTGTCTGTTTCCACAAGGCACAGACGTAATTATATCCCAAATACAGTAGCCATCTACCAGCTTCTGATGAGACATGCTTTGAACCGCCATATTGCAAGAAAAAATAGGACGGAATATCCCAGTCACCAGAGTGGATATCTATCTGTCTGTCTGTCTATTCTTTAGAGAGAAAAAGAAAGAGAAAGGAGGAGAAAAACCATATTATTTTCTCTTTAGCTGCAGATGCCTGGAAATCATCCTGCAGATTAGTTTATTACAACTGGCTCAGACTAATGGAACTGTGATGACGTATAGTCACGAGGACAGGAATCATTTTATTAAAAGTGTTGGCAGATATAGCTAACAATTTAAGCTTGCTAGCCATTCTCATCTTGAGATAAAACACAGAACGAAAGGTGGTGTAAAAGTTTTACTGCTGTGTGTACAGGTTGCATACAAATCAGCATTCTGGCAAAAGAATATAAAATGTTCCACAATGCAGAATTGCTCTCATGGGGAAGTTCTGAATGTCCCATTCAGATGCATTTCTTAGAAAATTCCCTTGGGTCCAAGCATATAGCTGAAATGTTTTGAATTTTTAAAGGTTTTTCACAGCTTTTTCCTATGATTTTTTTCTTTTCTCCCTATATTTTATGGGTTTGCTTTTTCTTTTCGTTGCATGCTCACTATTTTTCTACCAGCCTGTAGTGGCATCAGCTCAGAAAGTCTTCCTGCAAGCTTGTTTCTCCATCAGTGTTTCAAAGCTTCTTTTGTTCTCTACACTGCTGTGCTACCAACAAATTCATGTGTCTTCTAAGTAAGCATTGTATTATATGGAAGTAGGAAAAGAAAACAATATCTAACAAGAACTGGTTAAAAAGGACAGATTTTGGGGTTTGAGTGAGAAGTATCAAGGAGAATCTTATGCTGATAAGTTCACAGAATCTTTTTGGAGGTGACAGTGAAACCCTGTCATAAATACTGATTTTAGTCTATCTGAAACATTTGATTTCACCCAAAATGAAAGGCTGTTTTATTTTTAGGTCCTTTAAACCAAATTTAATTTTTAATAATGCTCCCACCCTCTGGTTCCAAAATAAAGCCAAATCTATATATTATGCTGAATTGAATGCACCACAAATTTCTAAACATTTTTTAGGGGCTAAATAGTGAATTAAAGTATTTCAGCAGTGGCAAACTAAATCACCTTTTTTCCATTAATTGAAAATCATTCCCTGAGTTTTCCAGGAAAGATTAGAAATTACGCAGTTCTGTCTTTGGAGAAGCTAGTTTTAGGAGTAGTTTTGTTGCAGTTGTCTTTTTTTGCCCCATCTGCTTTCAGGAAAGGAAAGCTTGTGTTGTCATTTCCATGGTTAGATGAAATGTTTATGCACCCAGGGAGGATGGGAGCAGGATCTCCTGCATCTGAGCCAGAGTCAGCGGTGGGTTAGCCCTGACCTGGAGCATCACCGGGGCAGGCTGGCGCTGGACGCACAGAGCTTGAAATGATCTTGTCACAACAGGCTGCTCAAAATTTGTCATGATGAGAATTTTATGGAGGAGACAGTAGGCCCTCAGGGGGGGAAAGGAGTATGACTGGAATGGTGCCAGGTAGGCACTGACTTCTCAGGTGGATAGAAGCATGTCCTCCACAGATGGCTACCAATACTGGCCATTTTTCTGACCCTAATTATAGACTTTATGCTGGGCTTAAGGCCAAAGGAATACTCTTATCTATTTGAAAGTATGGTCCCCCTTTCCCCACCCTTGTTTGTACATGGGAAGAGAATAGGTGATTCTTTTTGTTCCAGAAAGATGTATGTTCAGAGGACATCCCATCCCTTGCTTGAACATTGTCCAACGCCAAGTTCAAAAATATTCCTTCCTAGGTTTGTTTTTCTTCTGTTTTTTAATCTCCCCCTACAGCAAATGAGTGAAGTGAACTGGAGAGACAAGTCCAAATTAGTTACAGGCTGCAAGCCTGCCCATGGGCAGCAAACGCCCAAGGGGATGGGGGAGAGAATGTCAGTCAGTGGGTGCAGGAGCCCAGCTCCCAAGGTGGATTTGCCCTCCTGGGGGCAGACAGGTTGTGAGTGAGATCCACACCTCCTCCCTCCTGGGAGCTGCTTCACTCTTGCTCTGGCCCTGATTTTCACCCCTTTGCTTCACTGGGTTGAAGGGCTGATGGGAGGGAAGTAAAGCTAATGAGGACCGTAACTGTCAGGTACCTTGTGAAGAAAACTACTCCAACACCTCCAAATATATAGTTTCCTCTCTCTATGTAGCTCTCTGGACACTTGCTCATTTAATTGCTCCTCTCTGGCAGGTACAGGGGCCCCCTGTAGAGACAAATGGTTTACTGACTTTTGTGACTTGTATTTAATATGTAAGGTCAGACTGCAGTGTCAGCTCCATCCCCTCGGCACTGCTCCAGTGATGCAAAGAGGAGACACAGCTGATCTAAAGAGTTAAATAGATGTCGTCTTGCATAAATGAGCAGAAAGCTAAAAGGGAATGTCCAGGCCAGTCTGTAATCCAATAAATATGAATATCGAAATCACAAAAAAAGCTGGTTTGGAGCAGAACAAATCACAGTAGTCTGATAGTTTCTCTGTCCAGCAAGCCCAGGATGATGGGCAGAGGGATGGAAAGGGTGTAAAGATGATCCAAGTATCACTGTAGAATACATTTCCCATTCAAGATGTCTTACAACAAAATGCAATGCTTTTTTTTATCAGGAACTTCACCTCCAATTGCCCCCCTGCTTCAACCCTGACTCTTTAGGAGTAGGGAGAATTGGTAGCTCTGGTACAACTGCACTAATGGGAAAATCCTATAAACCTCCAAAGTGAAGAGTGTCCTGTTCATTTCTGAACCATCCCATGGCGAGACATAGATCATTAGATGAGAAAAGGAAAGGTTATACATGTGCCCTCTTGACAAGAACTAGCAGAGATGCTCTCCAGAAACCAGTCCAGATGGGAAAAGCAGCAGAGGCATTTGGTGACATTGCTTTTAGGAGGTGGCAATGGGATATGAGCTATATCATTGTGAAACTTGCTTATGAGCTCTGGTCTTGCTTTATGCTGCTTTTCTCTTGAAAGACCAGGCAAATACCAGGCTGCTGTCAGCCTGCCATGGGCTGGCGTGATACATCTCCAGCATGTCCATGCACCTGACTGCAGGGAACCGTGCTTCCAAATCTACCCATAAAGCTGCTGTGGCTGCTGCTGTCGTGACCAACAGCAGCAGTGCACACTGGCTTGGAGCTGAGGAGGCTTCTGGGACAGACGCTGCCCTGCTTTGGGTGATTCGTGCCTGAATAATGTCCTTTCACTTCCAGAGAGAGCCGGTGTGACAGGCGCATGCTCTATCTGTTCTGACAGGGAACCTCTACATCAGCTGTGCAAGGGAATTTGAGCAGATCGGGGGCTCCAGTTTCATTCCGAATGTGACAGGGCTGTGTAAATAAATAATCCCAATCTACATAATTATCTCTTTTTCGGGAAGTCATCACATAAATCAGGCTGATATCAAGGGATGCTGCATGTGGAATTCGTGCATCCAAAGCTGGGTTCTTCCTGGCCTCGCTGCCTGGGAGCTTTGAGAACTGGCATGATTTTGTGCGTTCTTGAGCATCACATATTTTCTTCTGAGGAAGATAAAACGGTTGTATCACTTTCACCCGAAAAAGGCCATCAACAGTAGGCTTCCAGTGGTGATTGAAAGTGTGAATTCTCATGCAAACTGATTCTTTTGCACACAGTCATCTGGGAGCTGGGCCTTTGATTTTCGTTCATTATTCTCCCTGGCAGCATGTTCAGTCAGTATGCAGATTTCCTTCTTCATTCATTTTTCAGTGGGCAGGAAGACTACAATTAGTTGTATTATCATCAGTGTGAATAAAAGGGAAACACTGAACTGGATCTTTATGAGCCTGCAGTTGCAGTGGGAAGATGCAGATTCATTACACACTAGTAGGGTATGAAAAAAAGCTTCAGAATAACTGAATTCGGCTCCTTGTCATCTTCTTCCTTTGAGGAACATTTTTTTTCTTTGCTGTTATTCCAGACCTTGTCCTCAAGTCAGCCTAGACAGGGAAATCACTGGGTGGGACAGAGTTGCATCTTGAAGAACTGACAAGGACAAATAAAGTAACACAGAGGAAAGCTAGCTGGAGAAGTAGCCAAAAGGCACACTGAGGAAAGATGCTAGGCTTAAGTGTGTTTTCAAAGATGTCTCTCACCTCAGCACGGCTGATGTGGGACCTACATGCTGAGGTACACAGCTAAGAAGCTGGTTGCACTGCGAGATGGGAGATAAGCGCAACAGGCAAGAGGGTGGTAATCTGTTTCAGCAGGAGTGTAAATATATTCGTTTTACTATTAGGATTTTTAGGTGTGGAGTAACTAACTACATTTTCCTTTCTCAGGAACTTGGTTTGCAGGTTTTGGGTTGAATTGGCTGTGCTGAGAGGAGGATTCAGACTGGTGGAGTCTGTCTATGTGCTCTCTTGCATGCTGTCGAAGGTAATTTAGGTGATTAAGTGTACTGGCTTTGCTCTAAAGGTGTTGGGATCTTCAGGCTGCACATTCACATGCTGGAACTGATTCTGACACCTCCCTGGGTTAGAAAGAAATGTAATTTCCCTGATTTATAAGAAAAATGGGGATTTGGGAGTTGACCCTAGTGTTGTGCCATGCTTGTGTTTTCATGCTGTTAATAAATCAGTGAGAAAAAGAAATTAAAGACAGACATTTTCTGTTGCCCTTATGCTGGAACATTACTAATTCACCAAGAAGAACTCATTTGGGAGAACCTGGTAATTTTTTCAACTTCACACGTTGACACTTCCGTGGCTTAGTAAGTCCCCTGGCTGCAGCACGCCATGACTCCTCATACTGTTGAGGATTCCCCAGGTGCAGATTAGCTGAGTCTCTTATCTCCTGCATGAGGCCACAGGGACGCAGAAAAACTTCACAGAAATCACAGTAAAGAAAAGCCATTGTTCCACCAGCAACCAAACAGGAGACAAACATCTTGTGTGGCTTCTCTGAACTCTAATAAGCAATATCTGAGGGCTGAGCGCTCAGTAACCTCACTGCAACCCAGCCGCTCCCAGAACAACCCTGTCTTGTTGTCTTTGCAAAACACATGGGATGGCTGCATCTTTCAGATGGTGATGCTGGTTAAAACTGGGTTGCAATGGGTAGAGGAGGCAGACGCAGACCCATGGAGCATCACTGTGTAACTGCCATTTCCTTAGGAAACCAAGTGAGATGAGAAAGCTTACTTCCAGTAGGAAAATGCCACAATGGGCCATGTGTGATTTGACTTCCAGCTGTCCTCGTTATATGGACTCCTTTCTTCCTTCTCATCAGGATGCTCTCCCAAGCTGCCTTTGTTTTTCCTCTTCTCCTTCTACATTTTGGCCTCTATTGCCATTTCCTGGTGTGATGCTTATTACGCTAATGAATTCAGGGAATCACATGGCTGGTGGCAGTTATTGACCCTCCTGTCAGCACACTGCTGCTGTCCCCAACCTGACAACCCAGCTGTTCTGGCTGACAGTCTGTATGCCTGACACTGATGGCTCTGTAGTGTGTGTTTTGCTGCTCTAATTTGGGTGTTCTTCACCACCGTCCCTGATGAATTCTGTAAAATTTGGATTGCTCTCTCATTAAAATATTGCTTTTAATCACTAATTTCTTCATCCCTCCCTTTTGCCTTGGCTGGTAATACTGTAAGCTATTTAAGCAGTGCAGTTGCAGAGCTATGTTTTGAAACTCTAGGTATTCCAGTTAATTAGTGTGAATAGAAATTTTACTAACTAATCAGACCCAGTCCAGTGCTTGGGTATTTGTCCGTATCGGGAGACCATTCATGGTATATTTTCTGTTTAAATTTCACATTTGGCTGCGTAAGAGGCCCTGGATCAAGTCTCTGAAGATGGGTCTAGAGAGGCCTGCATGTCTGGGTGCATCTCATATTTAACCTGTTGTTCTGGCCCATGGAAGAATTCAATCTTGACTCCTCAGCTGATGGTGGGGAACCTGTTTTCACTCCTGATGCTTACCCAGTGCTTCCCAAGTTTGATCACTTGCACCTTCTGACTCTGCGGCACCAAATAATTTCTTGAGAGTAAGCTTTGTGGATGTTCAGTTGAAAGCAAATAAGATGGGGCATTCTTTCCATCAAGTTCCTTTGATGAGGCCATGCCAAATCTCATGATGAAGTGCAAGAGATCCTTCCCTTTTGTTACTGAGTTTGTCCGACACAGAGCATGTTATCAAAACTGGTCCATGGCATCTGCACTGTCACATCTCCACTTGCTGTTTTCCATTTCTCCTGAGCTAAGGCATTCAGGAGGCTTTTGTGGGTGGAGGCTATTTTGCTGGGAGATTTTTCCTCTCCCAGTGCTGTGTAAACACTGGCCAATGGTCCAACTTCTCGTGCAGATAAGTGCTAATGCCTTCTATTTTCAGAGGGAAACAAAGGGAATAGCAGACGGCCATTGACTAAGCCAGTGACTGAAGGAAACAACTTCAGGATCCTCTGGCATTGAACAATTTAGACCCGTTCTCATGAACGTGTACATCTTTTAATCTTATGCTCCCAGTCCTGGGTCTGCCTGCTCCCTCCACATCCCATCTTCTACATCCCCATCTTCAGTCTCTTCCCTGCTGCCAGTTGACTGTCCCTAAGTTCATCAGGGCAGTTGCAGCAGCAGGGTGCCGCGTGCCAGGAAAGATTATTCTTGACTGGTTGCCAAGTCTCTTGCTCTGGCACACAGATAAAATGTTAATAGGGCCAAATGCATTTGACACAACGGGTGAAACTGCATGTTCCAGGCACGGAGCCTCTTGTCATCCATTTAGCAGAGGTACAGGCTGGATCCTTCCAGTTCATTTTTGCTCGCTAAAGAGGAGCTGACCAGGGACTTTTAGGTTTGACAGATCCTGAACAGGGATTACACCTGCCTTTTGGCAAGCAGCTTAAGCAATGCCACCTTCTTGCTGATGGGTACACAAATAGAAAATTTTCTTTCTTAAGCACAAGTCTGCTATTTTTGTTTTTGCTGGGGGATTATGATGGAGTGGGAAGATCTCTGTGAGAGCATCACAGTAGGTTAAAACGTGGTCTGGGTTCAACTCTGGTCACTGCCGCAAATGATGAGGCTTCCCAGCAGGATGAGTGTTGGCTGAGGTCAGCCCAAATGCAGGAGGAGACGTCAGTATTCCCCATTCCTCACAGTGCAGTTTGGGGCAGGAAGAAGCTGCTGCTCAGTTCAGCCAGCCAAGTGTCGCCAGGGCTTGCCAAAGAAGGAGGTCAGAACTTTTATTATATTTCATCTGACCAGCAAAGCAGGAGGAGAATGTTCTTAATTAAGCCCTTGTGAGACAATATCTCTGTGCTTCTTTACGGGTGGGATTGCTTTGGTTCTTTTAAGGGCAGTTCCAGGCTGAAACACTCCTGGGTAAAAGTTGTTTGTTTTTAAAGTCTGTAATGGAGAAAGTCCTCTATAAATTGTATTATATATTGCCTCGAACAACTTCCTTTGTTTAGGCAGGAGCGGTCTCACCCAAACCACAGAAGCAGATACGTATGGAGAGGGCATATAAACAAGATGCTGCCATTTGAGCAAGGGAAGTCAAGGAGGCCTGAACTGACCTATTATCTGCATTCACAGCTTCTAGTAGAAGCTAGATTTCCTAGCTTCACAGCAGTATCATAGCATCACCATCCATACAGAGTATCGGCTCCCGCTGGTGTAAAGGGAAGATGAATCAAACCCCCAAGCTGTGGGGCTGATAGTAGCTGGACAGAGGTACGTTATGGCTTGTCTTCCTGGAGCCCTGTCCTACAGGCAGGGTGATGCCAGATGACCAAAGTTGTGATCAGACACAGAAATATGTGCCCAGCAACAGGTTTTTTCTGCAGAACAACAAAGAATTTTTCTCCACAGAAGTACACACTTTTGACCAGTTTTCATTGATAATTATTATGCTCTTGAGGGTATTTTTAATGGGGAAGCACGTTATTTCAAATAGTATGCAGTTTCATTCTTTCTTCCCTCTCCTGCCACAGTATGCAATAAACTCATCATAAGGTTTATTAATAAACTCTCATGGTGATTTTCCTGAGTATTTCCCTTATTTAGCTGGAAATTACTCTAGGGGCTGGACCCTGTGTACACTGAAATCAGTGGAAAATTCCCATCTATTTCAACAAGGTGTAGGTAAGACCTGTGCTTAATTAGGGAAAACCAAGAGCTCAGATCATGCCATGGGCTGGGAGACAATACTGTTCTAGCATGGAGGGGGGAGAAGCTTGGAGACTTTATTTATTATTTACATTGTGATCTCCCAGAGGACCACCTGTCCTGGATCAATCACAAAACAAAAACTCCAAAGAGCTGTGATTTTAGCTTAAAGCAGACAGATACGTGATGATTGCAGCGTTGCTTATAATAACTGGAGTGGGCAAGGATCTTCCATGGGAATACTGTAATTGAAATATTTCTCATTTGGTTCAGGCAAGAAAGAGGCAATATTTAACATGTTAACCTATTAGCATCCGTTTAAGCGTTGTTAAGGGACAGTGCCAGAACTCCAAGCTCTTAAAATGCTGCCCAGGTTCCTCTGAGCTATCAGAACTGGTCTGAAAAGGCTGGCAGAAGTGAATCTCTAACACTTGCTGCAATTAAAAAGGGTCATCGTTCTAGGATGCAGGGAAAATTGGAATGATGTCTATGATCAGAAATGAGCTTCTGGAGGTGATGGGAAAGGCAGGCAAAAGCTGTAGGTGGCAGTAGCCTTTGTTTTAAAAAA